>CM031616.1:74390284-74414986 GCA_018398815.1 Conus ventricosus
TTTAAAAAACAAATAACCAAAAATCCCTTCTTCTTTTTGTTTTTCTGATGGGGATAAAAGTCGCTAATTTTGGTGGGGCAATGCTCATTGGTTTGCCTTTACAAATAATATTGTTTTATTGCTTGATCAACATCTTTAAATGTGTAAGCTGCATGGCCCTGTTTTTTCAGAGTATCATTAATAAAATATAACTGCTCAATTCTCTGCTTTTCATAGCGATCTTGTGCTGTCAGCTAGTTGCTCCACAGCTTTGTTATGTCTTTTTCTCGCCTTCATCTCGCAGTTTACTAAATGCGTAATTACTTCCACTAAAAGCGAGCGCATTAACCACAGCGCCGCCTATCATCATTACGAGTGAAGCCATTTTTATAAATGATTTTTTATTTACATATTTATACTGTCTGAATTATTCCTTGCTTACTAAAAATCTTTCGTGCAAACGAAGCTGCAATAATAGCAATCAGCTTTGCTGAATCCTCAAAGTCTAGTTTGCCAAGATCTGCTGGTTTAATTCTTAACAAGCTTTTACCAAGCATTGAGTATCCTACACTTAGACCTCCAATAACAGCAGAATGGTATACAAGGTTAGCAACAGTTTTTTTCGGTGCTCATTTTTTTAAAATAAAATAATTATATTATTAAAAAAAACATGAACAGTGATGATCTACTACAGCTACAAGGTGCCTAAACCTTCCTGAACTTATGAATGACCAAGTTGATGACCAAGCTATTATGCCCAAAAAGGAGAGGCTGTATTCTTTGGCAGCATGTGGAAAAAACAAAACAGTTCCTCGGAACTGAATTCAGCATTGAACATATTCAACAGATGTCGCCACAAGACATTTTAAAGTATCAAACAGGTATGAAGCGCAGCTGGGGTCTAGAAGGTGAAAAGTGTGGGGCAACGGTTCTTAGTTTGTACACTAAACTAGTCAGTAGATTTGCTCCCATTGATTCTGAACAAGATCTACGTATATTTAACGCAAGATCCAGTTTTAACAAAGTCATTAGAGTCTCTAGGATGTGATTTATACTATAGATTGGAACATTGTTTATCGCCATTAATCATGGATTAATAACTTTAATCATATAGATTTTATTTCCCTTCAAAATGACCGAGCCAGAAAATCAGCAGAATCAGAAAACACTGAATCAGGTGGAGAAAGTAACCAAGCCAGAAAATCAGCAGAAAACACTGAATCAGGTGAAGACCATTGAAAAGCATCCTCATCCTGGCGTGTTGAAGCAGGAAGAAAATTAGCAGAGTGGAACAGACAAAAAAAATTAATGTATACAGAATATAACTCATAATGAAAACATAACACCGCCACCGCCAGAACAAGTTGATTCAATGCCAGCTATAAAAACTCCATATGATTCAAGGCCTACAGCGCCAAAGTCTTCATGGTATATTGAACTTAAAACTGTTGCCATTTTTGGACCCTTGCTGCTGTGGGGGCGGTTATTACTGTTATAAAATATATAAAGAATGGCAGCCAAAACAAAAGCAATCAAAAAATCTGAACCACTAAATACAGAAAACAACTAGCACGCCAGAAACCGTCAACAACAAAAGATCATTTTGATCCATTTCAGATGGAATAATATTTTAAGAACTTAATTTTAAAATTTTTTTAATAAAAATAGATCATGGCGTATTATAAAATGATAAAGTCAATAAATAAAGACATGGAGTCTATAAAAGACATTTCCATAGACCAGAATTGTAATCAAATGCGGTTTGCTTCGGATGTAAAAACTTCATTAAGATCTATGCAGAGAACGCTGAGCAAGACATTCTCAACGATGACACGTTTTTTGAGGCGTGTGTGTACTATATTAGGCATTTACTATTTAAGATTAAAAACATAGATTGTATTTTTGATAATTATAAGATAAATTATATAAGACTTGTTGTACTTAGAGGATGAATTAATCAAGAACCTGATCAAGAACTATCATCAAGAACTATTAAGAACTTAATTAAGAAACTTGATCAGACTCTTAAGAACTTGGGGCGACTTAATTAAAAACTTAGAATAACTTAAGTAAGAACTTGTGATAACTTGAGATGACTTAAAGACAACTTGAGTAAGAACTTAAAAGTTAACTTTGGGTACTTAAGTTAAAAAACTTAGAGACTTGAGTGTGTGCATGCTTGGAGGTGGGGGTGGGGCGGTGAAGTTGGGTAGGGGGTTGCATGCGTGGGGTGGGGGTGGTGCGTGGGGTGGGGAGGGGTGGGGTAGGACACACAAACAACAAACGACAAACACAAACAAACACACAATCGACAAGTCCAGGGGTGGGTGGAGGACGTGCGTGGCGGGGGGGGAGGGGCAAAACACCAACACCACAAACAAACAAAAAGAGAAACTACTAGGACCACTTCTTGGCTTTTGACTAAAAGGTGTGTCCTTGCACGCAACCTCAATCAACTAGCCAAGTGTCATATGTGATCACTTGGCCTGTTGCCGCTGAGCTTTGCTGGCAGCCTGCTCTTTGTAGGTCCATGAATCATATATGATCACTTGGCCTAGTTTTCCGCCGAGCTTTGCAAGGTGCTCCGTGCGACGTCATTGCGGCAGGCTGCCGCGCTTTGCTGGTCCAAGTGATCATAAATGATCACTTGTCCTAGTTTTGCTGTGCACCTCTTTCTCAACAGCTTCAACTTGCTTTAGCAGAGTTACAGCAATTACTGCTGTAGCCAGCTTTTATGGCGGCCTCTAATCGCCATAGTAGTACATCCGTCATTGTAATATTTGGAGCATTTATCTGAAGATAGTGCCGGCCACACACTACTCCTCTCCATACTGGTAGATGTACTAAGGTCTGCCTAGCCCTATCTAGTTTGTTTGCCAGAACATTCGAAAATCGTTATCCAGTTGCATAAGGGCACACTTGAAGGCAGATGAACTGGTTAGAATTAGAAAAGTAGAAAAGTATACACATCTTAATACACAGATCAGCCTGCCACATGAACACTGAATCTGTAGTTAACAATCAATCAAGTCTGATACAAACTAAGAACATTTTTACTTGGGAGGAACAGCAAAAATGTTTCAAATATAAGTTTTTTAGCATACGAATCAGCCGTGTTTACCTCCGCCTTAAGAAATGAACGCCATGTTTTTTAAACATGGCTTTAGCTGTCTCAAGCCAGCTCCCAACAATCAACGCGTGATGGTTTGTTTTGCTTCGGCCAACTTTCAACAATGCAGCGCCATTTATTAAATAAGGAACCATCTCATCAATAGTCAAACACCGTATTAAAACTGGCTACATCTTGTTTCATTTCCTTGAGCCAACAAACCTTTAAGATAGTCGTTCATTTCCAAAGCAGTTAGTTCACTTTTTCGTTTTCTAGAAAAACAATCTCTCCGGTTTCACAACATGCTTCGCCTAATTCTTTCAACAAATACTCTAACATGCAGTTAAAGTAAAACTTATGGTCTCGAATGCACAAACCTGTTCTTCAGTAACGTTTTAGCCATTTTAAAATAACACAATTAAAACACAGTGGTCACACAAGAGCGCAGTCAAAACACAACCTTCTTTCCCGAGAGTCCGAGCAAGCAATGGCGAACCCGGTCGTGTCGCGTGACAGCCTCGATGCGGTGTGTCGACGTGGCAATCTAGAATTTTCCAAATCATTTTCTGATGCAATGTGGTGCAACCCAGCCGAGTGTGAGTTTGCAACCAGAGCGCCTAGCCTGCGCTGTGTAAACGAAGGCCGCGAGCCGTAAATTAAGTGATCAGGTTTCAGCCCGGGTCGGTGGGGAAGGGGGGAGGGAGGATTGGGAGGGGAAGGAGGACGAAGAAGTGTGCGGATTTTATGACATTTAACTGAGAGAGAGAGAAAGAGAAAGAGTGTGTGTGTGTGTGTGTGTGTGTGTGTGTGTGTTAGTGTGTGTGTGTCTTAGTGTGTGTGAGTGTGTGCATGGGCGCCTCTCTGTCTGTCTGTCTGTCTCTCTCTCTGTCTCTCTCTTCTCTGTCTGTCTGTCTGTCTGTCTGTTCTGAGGGCAACTTGACCTTAACGGGCTTTGTCAGGGTTGCCGGTGATTCTCTCTCTCTCTCTTCCGCCACAGGAAAAGGCGGCTTTTAGGCCACTTTCGCCCAAAAACTCGGTGGTGGAGCAAGTGAGTTAGAATTGGTAAAATGCTGTTCTCTGTATCCAAAGTAGCAAAATAGTCAAAATAGGTTGGACATCATTGCAGAACAAGATAGTGGGGTTGATTCGGAGGTCCTTTGATTATCTTTCAGAACAGACTTTCAGCCAGTTGTTCAAAAGTCTTGTATGTCCTTTGATTATCTTTCAGAACAGACTTTCAGCCAGTTGTTCAAAAGTCTTGTATGTCCACTGTTAGAGTATGGGCATTGTGTCTGGCAGCCATACCAGAAAACGCTTTGCAGAGAAATAGAAGATGTGCAGCGCCGAGCAACCAGACTCCTCAGTCATTTGAAAGACAGGCCTTACTCAGAGAGACTAAAGGTACTAAGACTACCAAGCTTAGAACACAGACGTCTCAGAGGCGATATTATTGAAGTCTTTAAATATCTGAACGGCTACTACAAAGTAAGTGCTCCTGTCTTCAAATTAGGTACTACCACTGACCTTAGGGGAAATTCTCTGAAACTGCAGAAGCAGAGACCAAGAATAAATATCAGATCAAATTTTTTTTTCCCACAGAGTGGTCTCCAGCTGGAACAGTTTGCCAGACACGGTGGTTTTCAGCCCCTTCGCTGAATGCTTTCAAAAGACATTTGGACCAACACTGGAAACAACTAAAGACAGTTTACGAGCCAGAGTGTCTGACTTAAGTTAGGGACATGTATATTCCCACGGATGTGAAAACTTAAGCCAGTAAGCTAGGACCAACGAACAGGCCCCAAAAGGGCCTCAAACATTGAATCAAGTCAAGTCAAGTCAAGAACCGGAGAAAGGTTGCACTGCTCGCCATGCTGTACAAGATCAGACAGGACTTAGTACATGTGGAGTTTGGAAAGGCCTTGTCTGATGGAAAACCAAACTCAGAGCTGCAACCTCACGTGACAGAAGACTGCACTCCCATCAGCTAAACCGCCTCAGTGTATACGCCTTATATATGGCATATATGCCTTAACTAGGCTGACCCTGGAGAAAGGTCCAGTGATGGTGAGGAAAGACCCACTGACCACAGGGAAAGTCCTGTTGACAGTGGGAAAGACTACAACTTTGGATTCTCTCTTGAGGGCACATAAGACCGTATTGCGAAAGCTTGGCTGTGTCTGGAGTGGCACCGTCTTCATCTGTCCGTGGGCAGGGGTGGTTGGGTCTGTGGGGTGTGCTCGGCAGCTGGAGGGTGGTGTTTTTCGCCGGTGGGCTCTGCAGTCATGAAATATGGGCTGGTACACCCATGGGGATGCTACTTTAAGGCTGTTATGAGCTGCATCCTGTAGTCTAATTTACCTCTGTTCAGGAGCGGTTATGTCCCTTGATATCTTAATGGAGTGTCCTGCACGTGCCTGTACCCATCGTCAACACAGCGGAGGCCTCCAAGGGTGGTACAGGACTGCTCTAAAGGCAGGTGAAGACGGTGCTTCTCTGGGTCCTCCCCAGCACCTTCGGGTGTTTCTTTTTCTTCTAAACTCGTTCCTGCCACGTACCATCCAGGAGTGGAACAACAACTTAACAGAGGCTGCTGTGGCATCAGAGACTGTTGACCTATTCAGGTCAACAGCTAGCAACCTCCTGCAGTGAAAGTGTTTTTTTTTTTTTTTTTTTTTTTTTTTTTTTGTGCGTCAACCTCCCTAAAGTGTCAGAATAATCAACCTGATGATTGTGGACACTCCACGGATGAAGATGAAGATAACCATCAACGCTCGTAGTTTTACCTTATGGGCCTAGACTTCCATCTTTCTTCCTCAAAAGTAACTTCAGTCATGTTGGCTTATTTACCTTCAATTTTTTCAATTTTTTTTTTTCTGGGTAATTTTCTTTCCATTTGCTTGTTATGTCAGTAACTTCATCCTTTTTCAATGTTTGATTGAAACAGTTTGCTTTGAAATATACCACTAATTTTATTGGAATCGAGTGGAATGTGTTCTGAATATTTTGTTCAACCAGACTACCTTTGACATTCTATAGAAGCAAATGTTCACTTATTGGGGAGTGGGATGTGAAAGAAAATTTGTCATTTGAACAAAAAATCCAACCACGGTCAATACATCACTGAGATAGGTATGCATGCCCACACAAACAATGTGATGACATTGGAACAGTGCTGAGTCACTTCAGTGGTGTTCCTTGGTGCCTTTTCTGATCTGATCTACTTTGGACGCCACCTACTGGCCCTCCACTGATGGCAATAATTGCTTAGTCATGGCGCCAGCATGAGTGAGCACCAGACAGAGAGATAATGTTGCTTCTGGTCCAGCCAACCACAAAGGGCCACATCAGGGCTGTCACCATGGTGAAGTAAGTGTCTGAAGGCCCCTGCCAGAGGGCGCCACTGTCTATGTCCCCATGAAGTTTTGATACTGATGACCTCCACATCAACTCGCCCAAATGAAAAATGTGGGGAGGAAATTGATTGAAGCTACCATGAGAGCAGGGTGTGAGTGGCCACAGAATTTGAGACTTTTTTATATATATATATTTTTTTTTATTGCTGATTGATAAGGAAGAAGAGGATGTATGGAGTTCCGTTTTGGTCTGAGACTGCATGAAGGGCTGCTCTCTTGTCTGATCTTCATTATATGTATATATGATAATTGTGATTATATACATAATGGCGTGTTTCTGCTGTGTAACTTAATCACCGTTATATACATATAAAATGTATTGTTTACATTTATAATGAATTGTTTACCTGAATATGTCATGATTTAGAAGCTTCCATTGAAAAATGATTATATGGACATAAACCACACTGTTTCCCTGTAGAAATGGGCCCGACAATTATGTCATACTTGGCATGCCATACATTTGCACAGGTCTACATTGGACAGCAAACTTGCCAACGGTGTGAGACACTTCAGTTGTACCCCAATGAGAATATGTTGGCAATTGTGTGTGAATGGCAGGACATGTACAATGACATTTCTCCAGTGTTGTACACCAAATTATCTTGTTCAAAAACTTCAATGAAAGAACTGATTCTGGAATTCTGACGAATCTCAATCCAGTTTATGAATTTGAATAGTTTATTAGTAAAACTAATTTAGTTAAAGGACTTTTGGGGGGAATTGTTAACAGACTTTGAGCAAAAAAGAACATTTCTTAAAAACTGAACAAGTTTGACTGAACTGAAAAACTGTTACCTGACAGCTGGCTTCATTTTAAAAATCTGATGATGTGTCATACATGTAGAATTTTGCTTAAACGAATTGTTTAGGACCCTACACAAACAAACGTCAGGCAGGTGACACAAACAAACTTCAGGCAGATGACACAAACTTCAGGCAGACGACACAAACAAACGTCAGGCAGATGACACAAACCAAACTTCAGGCAGACGACACAAACAAACTTCAGGCAGATGACACAAACAAACTTCAGGCAGACGACACAAACAAACTTCAGGCAAATGACACAAACTTCAGGCAAATGACACAAACAAACTTCAGGCAGATGACACAAACAAACTTCAGGCAGATGACACAAACAAGCTTCAGGCAGACGACACAAACAAACTTCAGGCAGATGACACAAACAAACTTCAGGCAGATGACACAAACAAACTTCAGGCAGATGACACAAACAAACTTCAGGCAAATGACACAAACTTCAGGCAGATGACACAAACAAACTTCAGGCAAATGACACAAACAGACGTCAGGCAGATGACACAAACAAACTTCAGGCAGACGACACAAACAAACTTCAGGCAGATGACACAAACTTCAGGCAGATGACACAAACAAACTTCAGGCAGACGACACAAACAAACTTCAGGCAGATGACACAAACAAACTTCAGGCAGATGACACAAACAAACTTCAGGCAGACGACACAAACGTCGGGCAGACGACACAAACTTCAGGCAGATGACACAAACTTCAGGCAGACGACACAAACAAACTTCAGGCAGATGACACAAACAAACTTCAGGCAGACGACACAAACAAACTTCAGGCAGATGACACAAACAAACTTCAGGCAGATGACACAAACAAACTTCAGGCAGATGACACAAACAAACTTCAGGCAGACGACACAAACAAACTTCAGGCAGATGACACAAACAAACTTCAGGCAGACGACACAAACAAACTTCAGGCAGACGACACAAACAAACTTCAGGCAGGTGACACAAACAAACTTCAGGCAGACGACACAAACAAACTTCAGGCAGATGACACAAACTTCAGGCAGATGACACAAACAAACTTCAGGCAGACGACACAAACAAACTTCAGGCAGACGACACAAACTTCAGGCAGATGACACAACAAACTTCAGGCAGACGACACAAACTTCAGGCAGATGATACGAACAAACTTCAGGCAGACGACACAAACAAACTTCAGGCAGACGACACAAACAAACTTCAGGCAGACGACACAAACAGATGTCAGGCAGATGACACAAACAAACGTCAGGCAGACGACACAAACGAACTTCAGGCAGATGACACAAACAAACTTCAGGCAGATGACACAAACAACCTTCAGGCAGACGACACAAACAGACGTCAGGCAGATGACACAAACAAACGTCAGGCAGACGACACAAACAAACTTCAGGCAGATGACACAAACAAACTTCAGGCAGATGACACAAACAAACTTCAGGCAGACGACACAAACAGACGTCAGGCAGACGACACAAACAAACTTCAGGCAGATGACACAAACTTCAGGCAGACAACACAGACAAACTTCAGGCACATGATACAAACAAACTTCAGGCAGATGACACAAACTTCAGGCAGATGACACAAACTTCAGGCAGACAACACAAACAAACTTCAGGCAGATGACACAAACAAACTTCAGGCAGACAACACAAACAGACAACACAAACAAACTTCAGGCACATGACACAAACAAACTTCAGGCAGATGACACGAACTTCAGGCAGACAACACAAACAGACAACACAAACAAACTTCAGGCAGATGACACAAACAAACTTCAGGCAGATGACACGAACTTCAGGCAGACAACACAAACAAACTTCAGGCAGACGACACAAACCGGCCAGAACTGGAACTGTTGGAGGCTGGTAGTGCCGTAACTGATGATGAAAAGAATCTTCAATGTCAGTTACTATGTTGGATCTGTCTGAAGTGGAATGGAGGCTGGTAGCGCTGTAACTGATGATGAAAAGAAGATTCAATGTCAGTTACTATGTTGGATCTGTCAGAAGTGCAATGGAGGCTGGTAGTGCTGTAACTGATGATGAAAAGAAGATTCAATGTCAGTTACTATGTTGGATCTGTCTGAAGTGGAATGGAGGCTGGTAGCGCTGTAACTGATGATGAAAAGAAGCTTCAATGTCAGTTACTATGTTGGATCTGTCTGAAGTGGAATGGAGGCTGGTAGCGCTGTAACTGATGATGAAAAGAAGCTTTCAATGTCAGTTACTATGTTGGATCTGTCTGAAGTGGAATGGAGGCTGGTAGCGCCGTAACTGATGATGAAAAGAATCTTCAATGTCAGTTACTATGTTGGATCTGTCTGAAGTGGAATGGAGGCTGGTAGCGCTGTAACTGATGATGAAAAGAATCTTCAATGTCAGTTACTATGTTGGATCTGTCTGAAGTGGAATGGAGGCTGGTAGCGCTGTAACTGATGATGAAAAGAATCTTCAATGTCAGTTACTATGTTGGATCTGTTTGCAGTGGAGCATTGAGGGACACATTTTGACTGTCATGCCTACGCATGAGAACTGTATCATAACTGACATGGTTGGATTCACAGCGGATTGATAGTCACAGTGTGTATTTTGTATGGAGTGGATCAATCACAGTGTGTATATTACATGGTGTCCACAGGCCCAAACCCCCATCATGGACGATCTGGCGGAGGCAGTAAAAGACTTCTGTGAACACACCCTCTCCACGGTCAGAGCCGCCAGCGCCAGAGCCCCTGGCACTCCCCTGACCCAGGCTGTGGTTGTGGGAGCCCTGGTGTGGTTCCTGATGTACCGCCTGATGAAGAAGCGCTACCATCTGCCGCCTGGACCTCGGCCTCTGCCATTGCTGGGCAACCTGCTGTTGTTGAGGAGCAAAGAGGATCAGTTCTACGTCACTCTCAGTCGCTTGGCCAAAGAGAAGTATGGCCCTGTCATCTCCATCTACTTCGGCCCCGTGCTGTGCATCACCCTCAACGACTTCGACACCATCAATGAGGCTCTGGTACAGAGAGGTGAGGTCTTCTGTTCAACGAGATATATTGATCCTTACCTTCCCCCTTCCTCCCTCCCTCACCCCCCCCCTCCCTTCCCTCGAACCTTTCTACACGCACCTGTCAGAACTTTTTCTGGTAACATTCCCTGTCTTCAAAGACTTGTTTCTTTGTTCGTTTTTTTCCACAATTGTTTCTCCTCCGCCATGCAGGTTATTTTTTTCACCTTCAGCTGTGGGTTTGTTTGTTTGCTTTTCAGTCTGTCAGCAAGGTTATGCTAAAAACTACAAGTTTGAATGAAACTTGGTGGAAAGCTTGGATGTGACAGAGCCATGAAATGTGATTGTGGGTCCACGTTGAAGGTGGCTTCATGGGTAGTTTGGAGGCTGTGAATTGAAAGCTGAGGCAGGGTTTGATTTAGATGAACAGTTGGAGTTTGCTGGAGGTTGATGGTCTCCAGAATGTCTAACTTTCTCATTAACTCTTTCTGTACTAAGGACCGCATATCTGGTCCTTATGTTCACAACCTTTGTAGATTAAAGGTCTACTTTAGAGATTTTTGATAATTTGTTAAAAACAGGTCTACATGTCATATAACTACAGTATGGTATTCATTTTTCAAAAAAAGTCGCCGGAAGAATTTAATAGATAAAAAACGAGTTTTGCACACCTGTTCAAACCCCGCGCGGTAGACCGAAAACCGTGACGTCACTTGATGGACTGGCCGTCAGCCGCGACCTACACAACAAGCCAACGCCAAGTGAAACCAACACGAGTTGCGATCCCCCACAGCCTAAAAAGTCACGAGGGGGTGGCAGATATTGTGCTGTAGGCGTGTGCAGCAGCTCAGCAGGAGACGGATATTCTTTGCACACATTTCCATCTGATCCAGATACTCGAAAGAAGTGGATTCGGTTGGTGCAACCAAAGAACTATCTTTGGTGCAACCATGCCGGGCCACCAAGTTATTTTTACCACGTCAGTTCCAGCTGGACCACGGAAACGAGCTGTTCCGACAATTGCCGAGCCCGTTTGAGTGGATCAAAAACTTCGTCTGCATTGTGCGCGTATACTTTGAAGGCGGAGTGGTAAGCTCGTACAGATGAGTACGATAGTCGCACGTTTATTCAGTTCTTATCTATGGACAGATCACACTTGTTAAATTGAATGAACACGTTAAGGCTTGAGGAAGGAGAATCTCCGCTCGCCGTCCACGCGTGATCGCATCAAGAAGTCAGTCGGTAGCCTCCCTCGAGACTTCGGTAAAGTCCGTACGCCTTCGGAATGATGTGTTCGGGCGTCCAGCTGGAACTGAATAGCTCGTTTCCCTGGTCCAGCTGGAACTGACGTGGTAAAAAGAACTTAGCGTTCAAACTGATAAGGTAAAGGCCTTGCAGAAACATCCCCAGAGTTACATTGGCTGTCGCAATCATAGTCACTGCTTTTACATGATAAATTAAATACCGATCGGGATGTGCAAGAACCATCAGAATCGCTTTCTGTCGCCGTTGGCTTGTTGTGCAGGTCGCGGCTGACGGCCAGTCCATCATGTGACGTCACATCCAAGAGTAGTTAAGCCATGCCAAGATTTAGTTGATTACCTCCCGTTTTCCTGATTACAGGTAAAAATGCCCACTTTCGCGGATCGATTTCGTGTGATCGGGAGAGAATCGGATGTTTGTTTTATCAATTTATCAAACATTTCATATTTCTGCATAAGCTGACCAATTATCGAAAACCTCTAAAGTAGACCTTTAAGGACCGCTTATGTGGTCCAAAGATTTGGAATTTTTTGGTCCAGAGCTTTGGAATTTTTCTCCGAAGTGAATGAACCTTTTGTATGAATTTAGTTGTTACAGATAGCTCCTGCATACTAACCTGAGTGCAGGCCTACTGGTTCTTAGGCTTTGCAAGCTGAATGCTCGCTAGCAGACGCTTTTCACACCACGTCACCAGTTCAGTTTGGCTTGACGTGGCAGCGTAGCATCGTCTGCTACTCATTCAAGCATGTATGGTGAAAGAAACACTACAAATCTTCTCCGAAGATGGAGTATGGCTGCCTTAGTGGTGGGATAAACAAAACTTTCATACACACAAAACTCCATTAATGGTATTAATAATGGTAGTACTAATAAAAGTAATAATGAGAATAATAATATAATAACAATAATACTAACAACAACAGTAACGGTAATTGTAATGATAATATAAGTAATGGTAATTGAAAAATTATCAATAATAAGAGGTTGAAATGTGTCATATTTTGTGTTATAATTTGTTTGTCCCTGTTGTTTAGCACATTTACAAAATATTGTCTTAAAAACTTGTTTCCATTTCCGCCTGCAGTCACGTCACTTAGAAACAAACAGTTGAAAAATAATATATGATTTCCTTTTGGTCCAGTTGGCAACACAAACTAACCTACCTCACTTAGAAATGTGATGGTGTGGAGGGGTAAGGGGTGTGCAGGTGAAGACAGGCAGATAGCAATGCGTAGAAGCCAAGGGACAGCAGCCAGTCAAGAAGACACGGAGGACGAGGTGTAGTTTCTCCCTTTATTTTCTTCTTCCACGCCAGTCGCTCACATCAGGGACCGTACAGCTGTACGGTCCCTGCTCACGTCAGGGAACACTCTAGGGGAACACTGATCCATTCTCACACAACGCTCTACTTTTATAACCACATACCGGGCCGCAAAGCCAGCAGCGCGGTGCTAGAGACGAAACGGGCCTCGCGAGGCCGGAACCAACAGAATTTTGTGTTTTCTATGGCAGCTTCAGTGTTGTCTGGCTCGCTGTCCGTTCAAACTATTAACACATATTTACTATCAATGAAAACCTCAGAACACAAGGAATAAAATGCAGTAAGTCACATTTGACAATTTTGTTCCTGTACTAAATCATTGCTGATTAATGTCCCAGAGTGAAGCCACTTTTAACAAGCTTACGTCATATTTTCCTTTATTTCGATGAAAAATACTAAACAGCGTGAAATAATTTTGTAATGAATAAAAAGCTGGCATCTCGCTCTTTTTATACATATAAATTTCATTATCCAAGATGCCGTCCAAGCGGAGAACTTTGCGTTTAAAGTTTGATAGAAAACACAGCTGACTCTTCACGTCGCCGGGCCGTCGGCGCCTACTTTTGACACAATTTTCAACTGAAAAATACTCTGTTGAAATGGTCTGTTAAATAATAAATTCTACACAGTTTCAGTTGTATTCATAACAGAAATGGAGTCATTAGCAAGATTTCGATCGGGAAGTCCGAATTTCGTAGAATGATAATTTGGATCAAAACTCCGACAATGAACGAAGAAGGCGACTTGATCAAGGGAACCGGCGTCGTCAGTCATTTCGTATAGTCGCAAGCCTGTGCGGAATAGATCCTAAGCATGCGATATACGAAATGAGAGCTCATGGACATTACTTTTAACATGCATCTTCAGATTCTTCGGTTTTCCTCTTACTTTTTGTAAAATCAAGAATTATTCAATATTCATTCGACAGACAATTGAAAATGGCGCCAAGATTGCTCGTGCAAAATACCAGTTTAGAGAAAATATGGGCTTCTCAGCCCAGTACGGTTGTAATGAATCAAATACATTAATTTTTGTGACTTTAGCAACGTACATACAACTATGTAGGTTCTGAGGTATTCATGATTTTAAGAATTTACACAACAATAAAAAAAGAGATTCGACCAAGGGAGGTAAGGGGAAGATAACTCTCAAACAAAACATTTTCATCCACGAAAGGTAACCAAAGAAATGATACACTGTTAGCACCCGGCTACAGAAACAAACAGTTGAAAAATAATATATGATTTCCTTTTGGTCCAGTTGGCAACACAAACTAACCTACCTCACTTAGAAACAAACAGTTGAAAAATAATATATGATTTCCTTTTGGTCCAGTTGGCAACACAAACTAACCTACCTCACTTAGAAACAAACAGTTGAAAAATAATATTGGATTTCCTTTTGGTCCAGTTGGCAACACAAACTAACCTACCTCACTTAGAAACAAACAGTTGAAAAATAATATATGATTTCCTTTTGGTCCAGTTGGCAACACAAACTAACCTACCTCACTTAGAAACAAACAGTTGAAAAATAATATATGATTTCCTTTTGGTCCAGTTGGCAACACAAACTAACCTAACAGAACAGGTGAGTGGAGACCTTGATTCTGCATGTATCACACATGCTGACATAAAGAACAGATTGTTGTGGGCTTTGGGACTCTGCATGTAACACACACGCTGACATGATGGACATATTGTTGTGGGCTTTGGGACTGTGCATGTATCACACACTGACATCACTGTGCAATGCAAGCCCCAATGTTGTGTTTCACTCATACACTGACATCACTGTGCAATGCAAGCCCCAATGTTGTGTTTCACTCATACACTGACATCACTGTGCAATGCAAGCCCCAATGTTGTGTTTCACTCACACACTGACATCACTGTGCAATGCAAGCCCCAATGTTGTGTTTCACTCACACACTGACATCACTGTGCAATGCAAGCCCCAGGGTTGTGTTTCACTCACACACTGACATCACTGTGCAATGCAAGCCCCAATGTTGTGTTTCACTCACACACTGACATCACTGTGCAATGCAAGCCCCAATGTTGTGTTTCACTCACACACTGACATCACTGTGCAATGCAAGCCCCAGGGTTGTGTTTCACTCACACACTGACATCACTGTGCAATGCAAGCCCCAATGTTGTGTTTCACTCACACACTGACATCACTGTGCAATGCAAGCCCCAATGTTGTGTTTCACTCACACACTGACATCACTGTGCAATGCAAGCCCCAATGTTGTGTTTCACTCACACACTGACATCACTGTGCAATGCAAGCCCCAATGTTGTGTTTCACTCACACACTGACATCACTGTGCAATGCAAGCCCCAATGTTGTGTTTCACTCACACACTGACATCACTGCACCGCCAGTCCTTGTGGTCTACTTGTATGACACAGTGACATGACAAACAGCAGGCTTCAATCGTCCCAGCATGTGTCACACACCTACAACGAAGTTTTCAGCCAAGGTCACATTAGCATGTGCAAAAGGTAAGAGAGGCATTCCAAGTATTTGAGGACAAAATGAAATCATGTGTTTCTGTATTCCATGGTCAGACTGTTGTTGGCTTCATGAGTGAAGGACGATGGCAGGGAAAACACTCACCGTCATTTATGGTGCAGGCAATGACTTCGCTGGGAGGCCCTACCTGTACAGCATGGACGTCATGACCGAAGGATGCAGGGACATTGTCTTCACCGACTTCTCCCAGACCTGGAAACTTCATCGCAAAATTGGTATGACTGCTCTGAGGCATTACATGACTGGGTCGCACCTGGACAAGGTCATACATGAGGTCATGGCCAAGGTCACTGACAGAATGTTGGCAGAGCCGGGGCCTTTTAACCCCCGTCCTTACAACGTTGTTCTCATGTTCCACATCTTGGACTTCATCTGTTTTGGGGAGGCTAAACCCTATGATGCCCTACCGTCACCCTTTGCTGGCCTTTGATGTCATCAACAATGAGTTTAGGGATGGTTTCTGGAAGATACGTTCCGCTTCTCAAGTATGGCCAAAAAAAAAGGTTCAGAGTTGTTCCCTTTGATGCCCATTTTTGGGTATGTGGAGAAAAACATTGAAAAGCATCGACAAAACCCTTTCACCCACAGTTTTGTGATGTGAGGAGCATCCTGCTGGTCAAAAGGGCTGAGCGAAGAGGGGCACGGTCATGGCCAACTTACGACGTCCCGTGCGGAAAACCCAATTTCGACTGTTTGGAGCCGGGTGGACTCGACACCAATACCTTGAACGGGCCACGCGTCCTGGCTGGTCACCCTGAGGTCCCTTTTACTCACAGTACTCCCCCCCTTTTCCTCTCTCTCCCTCTCTCTCTCTAACCTACCCCACCACAACATACAACTCACAGATCTTTTCTCTAAACTACACAACCCCACACCCCCACACACCACCACCCACACACAACCAACCAAAACACACAAGAGATCTCTCTCTCTAACCTACACACACAATACCCCACAGATCTCTCTCTCTACCTTCTCACACATCACACTCACAGATCTCTCTCTCTAACCTACACACACATACCCTCTAGATCTCTTCTCTCTCTTCCTACACAATACACACACAGATCTCGCTCTCTCTAACCTACACAACACTTTACCAACCACATACACCACACAACGCACACGATCTCTCTTCTAACCCTACACACACATACACACAAAAATCTCTCTTAACTACAACACATACAACACAGATCTCTGTCTCTTAACCTCCCACACAAAATCCCACAAAAGACCTCTCTCTCTCTAACCTACCACACATACACACACAGATCTCTTTTCTCTCTCTACCTCACACCCCACATACACACACAGATCTCTCTCTGTCTCAAACCCTTCACACCATACACACACAGATCTCTGTCTCTAACCTACACCTACACACACCACAGATCTCTCTCTCTCTCAACCTACACACCACATACACCCCACAGATCTCTCTCTCTCTCTCTAACCTAAACACAGACCCTTCTTCTCTCTCTCTCTCTCTCTAACCTACACACACAAAATTCTCTCTCTCTCTAACCTACACCCCACAGATCTCTCTCTCTCTCTAACCTACACACCACTCACCAGATCTTCTCTCTTCTCTCTTCTTCTCTCTCTTTCTCTCTCTCTCTCTCTCTCTCTCTCTCTTCTTCTCAAACCCACACCCCAAGATCTCTCTCTCTCTCTAACCTACACAGACGATCTACTTCCTCTAACTAACATCACAGTTTCTCTCTCTCTCAAACCTACACACACACATACACACACGATTTTCTCTTCTACCTACCACACGATCTCTCTCTCTTAACCTACACACACATACAACAGATCTCTCTCTCTAACCTACCACACATAACACCAGATCTCTCTCCTCCTTCTCTCCTCTACTAACTACAAAAAGATCTCTCTCTCTCTCTTAACCTACACAAAACACTCTCTTCTTACCTACACACACGATCTCTCTCTCTAACCTAACACACAGATCTCTCTCTCTAACCTACACACACAGATCTTCTCTCTCTCTCCCCTACCTACACACACAGAGATCTCTCTCTCTCTAACCTACACAACAAGATCTCTCTTTCTAACCTACACACAGATCATCTCTCTCTCTCTCTCTCTCTAACCTACACACACAGTCTCTCTCTCTCTCTACCTAACACACAGATTTTCTCTTCTCTAACTACCATCACAACACAGATTTTCTCTCCTCTCTCTCTCTCTCTCTTCTTTTTCTTCTCCCCTCTCTTTTCCTCTCTAACCTACACACACAGATCCTCTCTCTCTCTAACCTACACAGACAGTTTCTCTCTCTCTAACCTAACACCAGATCTCTCTCTCTCTACCTACACACACACATACCACACAGATCTCTTCTCAAACCTCCCACACACAGATCTCTTCTTCTAACTAAAAACCTCACACAGATTTTCTCTTCTAACCTACCCACACATACACCAAGTTTCTTTCTCTCTCTCTCTCTCTCTCTCTAAACCTACACACAGAGATCTCTTTTCTCTCTCAAACCCTACCACACACTTCCTCTCAACCTACACAAATCTCTCTCTCTAACTTAAAACCCCACAGATCTCTCTCTCTTACTACACACACAGATCTCTCTCCCCTCCTCTCTCAACTACACACACAGAGTCTCTCTCCCCTTACAACCTACACACACAATCTTCTTTAAACCACACACAGATCTCTCTTTTCCCCTAACCTACGACAGATCCTCTCAACCTACACACAAACATACACCACAGATCTCTCTCTCTCTAACACACACACACATACACACACAGATCTTCTCTTCTCTCTAACCTACACAAAAGATCTTCTCTAACCCTACACAAAACACCCAGATTCTTCTCAAACCCTACACACACAATCTTCTCTCTCTCAACCCTAAAACACAGATCTTCTCCAACTCACACAATACACACACGATCCCCTTTCTCTACAACTACACACACATACACAACAGATCTCTCTCTTCATCTCAACCTAACACACTACACAAACTCTCTCCCCTCTCTCAAACCTAACACACATAAAACAAAATCTCTCTCTCTAACCCTACACATACATACACACCAGTCTTCTCTCTTCTCTCTAACCAACACACACTTACACACACAGATCTCTCTCTCTAAACCTACACAACACATACAAAAGATCTCTCTTTTAAACCCTAAACAAAATAAGATCTCTCTTCTTTTTTAACTACACAAACACACATCACACACGATATCTCTCTCTCTCCTCTCCCCTAAATACACACCATACACACACAGATCTCTCTCTCTCTAACCCTACACACACATACCACACAGATCTCTCTCTCTAACCTACACACACATACACACAAGTCTCCTCTCTCTCTCTCTCTTACCTACACACACAACCACACATCTCTCTCTCTTTAACCTCCCACACACAATACACACACAGATCTCTTCTCTAACCTACACACACTTTCCCACACATATCTTTTCTCTGTAACCTACACACATACACCAAGTCTTTCTTAACCTACAAATACACACACTCTCTCCTTCAACCTTTACAAAAGTCTTTCCCAACTCCCACAATACAACCAGATCTCTCTTCTAAACCTACACACACATACACACACACAATATCTCTCTCTCTCTCTCTAACCTCACACAAGATCTCTCTCTCTAACCTACACACACAGATCTCTCTCTCTACAACCTACACAAACAGTCTCTCTCTCTCCCTTACACACAAAATACACACACAGATCTCTCTCTCTCTCTCTCTAACCTACACACACAGAGATCTCTCTTTTCTACACCCTACACACACAGATCTCTCTCTCTAACTTACACACACATACAAACACAGATCTCTTCTCTTCTTCTCTCTTCTCTCTCTCTTCTTTTAAAACTCACACAGAGTTCTCTCTCTACACAACTACACACAGAGCTTTTCTCTCAAAACCTACACAACATACACACACAGATCTCTCTCTCTCTCTAACCTCACACACACAACAACACAGATCTCTCTCTCTAACCTCACACACACAACACACACAGATCTCTCTCTCTCTCTTAACCTACACACACATACCACAACAGATCTCTCTCTCTCTACAACCTACACACACATACACACAGAGATCTCTCTCTCTAAAACCCTACCACACAGATCTCTCTCTCTCTAAACCTACACACACATACACATAGAAAATCTCTCTCTCTACAACCTACACCACATACACACACAGATCTCTCTCTCTACAACCTACACACACATACACACACAGATCTCTCTCTCTACAACCTACAAAACACGACCTCTCTCTCTACAACCTACACCAATACACACAATCCTCTCTCTATAACCTACACAAACACATATACACACGATCTTCTCTTTAACCTACAACACACATAGACACTCAAGATCTCTCACTCTGTCTAATTTTCACCCCAACAACAAAACGTCTGTCTGTCTGTCTGTCCTGTCTTCTCTCTCTCTCTTTTCTCTCTCTCTCTCTCTCTTCTCCCCTTCTCTCTCTCTCTCTTTTCATCTACACACACATCTCACAGATCTTCCTCTCTCTCCGTCTCTTCTCTCTCTCTCTCTCTGTGTCTCTGTCTTACACACCCACACACACACCCACACACACACACACCACACACACAACACACGTATTTTATATATATACACACATATATTTTTTCTGCATATAGAACTTCCTGTAATCCATGTGGCTCTCTACCTATATATCTATGCATGGATTTTTGACGGGCCTTATACTGTATCATAACTAAGTTTAGTTTGGCATTTCTGACTTGTCAATTCACTGCTATAGTAAAAAAACCATAGACCAAAAGACTTAATTTGTAAACTAGGGAGGTTGCTGTTGAAAACGAAATGCACTTCTTATCTGTGGATGGGGTCACAGGTCTATTGTGTTACAGACAGAGGTGGATGAAGCCACAGGTCTATTGATAGTTTTCAGACAGAGGTGGATGGGGACACAGGTCTATTGATAGTTACAGAGGTGGATGAAGCCACAGGTCTATTGATAGTTACAGACAGGTGAATGAAGCCACAGGTCTATTGATAGTTACAGACAGAGGTGGATGGGGACAAGGTCTATTGATAGTTACGAGGTGGATGAGCCACAGGTCTATTGATAGTTACAGACAAAGGTGGATGGGGGGCACAGGTCTATTGATAGTAAACGACAAAGGTGGATTTAAGCCACAGGTCTATTGATAGTTACAGACAGAGGTGGATGAAGCCCCAGCTCTATTGATAGTTACAGAGGTGGATGCAGTCACAGGTCTATTGATAGTTACAGACTGAGGTGGATGATCCCCAGGTCTATTGATAGTTACAGACAGAGGTGGAAAGAAGCACAGGTCTATTGTAGTTACAGAGGGTGGATGAAGCCACAGGGCTATTGATAGTTACAGACAGATGTGGATGGGGCCCAGGTCTATTGATAGTTACAGACAAAAGGTGGATGAAGCCACAGGTCTTATTGATAGTTACAGACAGAGGTGGTTTAAGTCACAGGGCTATTGATAGTTACGGGCAGAGGTGGATGAAGTCACGGTCTATTGATAGTTTTCAGAGGTGGATGAAGCCACACGTTTTATTGATAGTTACAGAGGTGGATGAAGCCACATGTTTATTGACAGTTATGGACAGAGGTGGATGAAGCCACAGGTCTGTTTATGTTACAGACAGAGGTAGATGAAGCCACAGGTCTATTGTAGTTACAGACAGAGGTGAATGAAGCCAAGGTCTATTGATAGTTACAGACGAGGTGGATGGGGACACAGGTCTATTGATAGTTACAGAGGTGGTAAGCCACAGGTTATTGATTAGGTAAAAGAGGTGGATGAAGCCACAGGCTATTGATAGTTACAGACAAAGGTGGATGGGGACACAGGTCTTTTGATAGTTACAGACAAAGGTGGATGAAGCACAGGTCCATTAATAGTTACAGACAGAGGTGGATGAAGCCACAGGTCTTGATAGTTACAGAGGTGGATGCAGTCACAGGTCTATTGATAGTTACAGACAGAGGGGGATGAATCCACAGGTCTATTGATAGTTACAGACAGAGGTGGATGAAACCACAGGTCTATGATAGTTACAGAGGTGGTTTAAGCCACAGGTCTATTGATAGTTACAGACAGATGTGGATGGGGCCACAGGTCTATTGATAGTTAAGACAGATGTGGATGAGCCACAGGTCTATTGATAGTTACAGACAGAGGTGGTGAAGTCACAGGTCTATTGTAGTTACAGACAGAGGTGGATGAAGTCACAGGTCTATTGATAGTTACAGAGGTGGATGAAGCCACACGTCTATTGATAGTTACAGAGGTGGATGAAGCCACATGTTTATTGACAGTTATATGACAGAGGTGGATGAAGCCACAGGTCTGTTTATAGTTACAGACAGAGGTAGATGAAGCCCCAGGTCTATTGATAGTTATGGACAGAGGTGGATGAAGCCACAGGTTTGTTGATAGTTACAGACAGAGGTGGATGAAGCCACAGGTCTATTGATAGTTACAGACAGAGGTGGATGAAGCCACAGGTCTATTGATAGTTACAGACAGAGGTGATGAAGCCCCCGGTCTGTTGATAGTTACGAGGTCCTCCGGGGGTTGCGACCTTGTCGTGGTCGGAGGGTTTGCGTGGTCCCGTGATCCCTTAGGCTTTGCTGGCGGGGGCTCAATACTTGGAGATTGGTGTTTTTTTCACACTGCTTCTAGGCCTGAGAGGTGCAGGGTGCTGTTTGGGCCTAAGCGTAACGTGGTAAGGAGTTATGCCCTGGTAGGGTTCCATGTCAGATAGGCTAAGGGTGAGGATCCTGGGCTAAGAGTAACCCGCCTTTCTCCTTTTCTTGTTTTCTGCCTCCCCTTTTTTTTGGCCCTTTTCTATCTTCGTCTCCTTCATGTGACGTGCCTCAAACAAGGCATGTGACGCTCCCTCACATGTAGTTAGTTTATATGAATCATTTTCCCGTGCCACCATTAAAGGAAGAATATTCATGTGGCTTGACTAGTGTAGCGGGCGTCCCCAAAATAATTGTGAGTATGACTCATTCAAGAAAACGAATGTGGTCATTGGGTGAAAGTGACCACTGAGTGATAGTTTAACAAGGGGTGGTAAAGGGAAGGTGTGGTCATGTGTTTTGAACATGAGTATGCACTCACTAGGAGAAGGGAGGAAAGAGTCAGTTTTAACCCAGCAGTGGCCCAGAGACTCGAACCTGTCAGGACGGTGGTCCCTTTGCTGACCCGTCATTACCAGCCCTTCACCCTTACCTTAACCGTCACCCTTTACCCCTTTGCCTTCACCCCTTTATCTTTCACCCCGTGAGGTGGTTGAAGATGGCCATGGTGTGGGGAACACATGGTAGTTCAGCCCAGCAGTACCAACTCCAGGAGAGGAGTTGAAGCTCGTCGTTTCTCGAGAGACAGAAGAAATCCAGGAAGGAAGTCGAGACTCGTATCTCCCGGAAGGAGAATTCGAGGGGCAGTATATTGTTCAGAGAGACAGGGTATTGAGAAAGCAGGGGAGCTTTTCTTGAGGCAGGGGAGGTCCCCAGTGATTACGGGAGTTATGTATTCCGGGTCGGTTTTTTTTGGGTAACGGAATGTGAAGGCCATAGCTTTATAGAAGCGGAACTAGACTATTTTTTCTCTCGGTGTGAGGAGAGATACATGTGTGAAAATTGGATTTGTCTCTGGGTTGTGAGGAGAGATACATGTTTTTGAAGATTGATTTGTTCTCGCTCGGTTTGTGAGGAAGATACATGTGTGCAGATTTATTTGTCTCTCAGTTTGAGGAGAGAGATACAGTTGTAAACTCGGGTTTACAAGTGGTTGATGATTTGGGTAAATTTTTTTCCCCTGAAGGAGAGGGGGAGAAGAAAAACATTCTTTAAGTGCGCCTTTTGGTTTTATTGGAAAGATTGCGTGTGCGTATGGAGTAAATGCTGTCATGAATGCGGGGTATGCAAAAGTGACAGTGTGGGCAGTGGTGACCCCCACTCCAGTTTTCACCGGCGTAGCTGCCGTTTGTTTCCCCTGGGAAAAAAAAAGAAGAAAAATTTCTATTTGTACCCTCAAGGGTTTGAGGAAGAAAAAAAGATTTCTATTTGTACCCTCAAGGGTTTGGGAAGAAAAAAAAAGATTTCTAATTTTTACCCCAAGGGTTTGAGGAAGAGAAAAAAAAGATTTCTATTTGTACCTCAAGGGTTTGAGGAGAAAAAAAAAAAGGATTTCTATTTGTGCCCCAAGGGTTTGAGGGGAAAAAAAAAAAAGAAGAAAATTTAATTAGTGATTGTGTATAAATTTGCATTTGTGTTGTTTTGTTCTATTTCTATGTTGTTTAAGGTGGTTGAGAATCTTTTGGTTGCTCTACTCCGTTTAAGGGTTTTTTTTTTTGGTAGGATTTCTTTTTGACCCTTCCCCACCTCAGGACCGATAGCCTCAACCTCCCCTTGCTCGGAACCTGGCAGCAAGGGGGCAGGGCGTTGAGGAGTCGCCCGTCCTTCCCCCAGAGGGGTTAGAAATTTTGTCCCCTTTCCCAGGACTGATAGCCCCAACCTCTTCCTGCGTTTAGCAGGGGGACTGGCGTTGGGGAGTCAATAGTCCCTTTCCTTCTCATAAATATCTATTTCTTTTGCTTTCCAAATTTTTTCATTTTGATTTTTCCCCTTTTCCCCTCAGAGTGTGGGATCAACTTCTCCTCCGTCACGCTAATAGTGTAGGTGGTGAGGTTGATTACCGCTCTGCCCAAATAAACATCTTTATTTTTTGATCATTTTTTTTTTTTTGGGTGTGGTGCGAATTTTCTTTGAGTTTGGGTGAATGTGCATTTATTGATTGATTGTTTAGTATTTTGATTTATTACTGAGTGTGGTGTATATTGTGCAGTGATTTGTTTTTTCCCGTCTCCAGTTCACGGGAGACAGTGACCACTAGGGTGCTGTCTGTGGGCTTCTTTTGCTTTTCTTGATTTCTGCTCACTATTCCGGTCCTGTGTATCCTTTCATTTCCTTTTCACCCCTTTTTCAAAAAACTCTTAAACCTTCTCCTCAAAAGCTCCTATCTAGTTTTCTTTTTAACATTTTCATTTTTTAGGTAGGATTTCCGGCTAGTTTGGGTTTTCCCTCTTTTTAATTGTTTGTGATTTCCCTTTGTTTTGTAAATTATATATTTTGTATAAGGTACATTTTTTGTAAATTCA
>CM031616.1:74415986-74433898 GCA_018398815.1 Conus ventricosus
CCATGTTTCTCACCGTCCTGTATATCACAACAGTGTTCGCCACAGTACCACTTCATGTTGATAGCCCTTTTTTTCTTTTCTTCCCCCCCCCCCCAACATGCTGGCCACTGAACTTTTAGTTTTATCTGTGCAACTTTACAGATACAAAGCTGTTGAACAGCCTTGTACTCATTGCAGTGGAATCTCTGTGTGATTGCGTGTGTGTGTGTGTGTGTGTGTGTGCGTGTGTGCGTGCGTGCGTGCATGCGTGTGTGTGCGTTTGTGCATGCGTGTGTTTAAATAGGTACATGATGTTTGTGCGCAAGTGTGTGTGTGTGTGTGTGTGTGTGTTTGAAGGAGGTTAATGGAGGGTGTTGGTGATAGTGAGGAGAAGGGTTTGTTTCAGGAGATCAGAGAGAGGGGGTGGCTGAGCATGTGATATGAAAGAGCATCTTGAGGTCATAGAGAAGGGGGGGATTGTGGCGGAGGGGGGGAGGCATGGGGAGGGGGAGGGGGATTAGGGTTAGGGGAGCTGAGGCACGTGTGGTTGAAACGTACTTTAGTGGGTGATTTCACTGCCGTTATCCAGCTCTCTGACAGCCAACGTCACAACGTGCCCCGCTCTCTGCAGTCTGCCTGCCGTACCGAGTCTGCTCTCCTGAAAACAGTCGATGATCTCCTCTCTGTCTTTGATGACTCAGATCTCTTCACGGTCTTTCATGGACTTCTTCTTCTTCCAGATGGGGATGTTTAACCTGCCCCGTGCCCACAGTCTTCACGTAGACTATTCTGGCACACAGGTTGCATGCATTGTGTATTTTCGTGTAGCCGGTACTCACCCGTCTTAGGACATGAGCATCGGGATCTTTAGAGTCCGTGTATGATCTTAGTGCATGTGACACAGACTAGACCTCGGTTTATAGTCCCATCCGAACGACTATATGGGGAATGGAGTCAGAACCAATGTTAACTCCGAGGGAAAAATCCCCCTATACCGAAATTCGAAGGGAGCGTGCCGGTGTTCCCAGGTTCTATGTTCCCCAGTAGCGCTGTTCCCCGTGTCTCTGTTCCCCAGTGTCGATGTTCCCCGACCGAAAAAGCGTGCCGCTGTTCCCGTACCGGTGTTCCCCAGGTTCTCTGTTCCCCAGTAGCGCTGTTCCCCAAACCGATTTCAATGCACGTTAGCGCCAGTACGGGCCCAACTGTACAAGGTGAGGTTGCGCCGGGCACATCCAAGGTAAACAAAATAATAGGGGGGGGGGGGGGGAATGCACATGCCCCCCTCCCCTCCCCACCGAGAGAGAGAGAGAGAGAGAGAGAGAGAGAGAGAGAGAGAGTTGCACGTGCCCCACGCGTGTCAACTCAGGTTGTTCCCATTTCAACCGCGACATTGGAAGTGTCATCGCGCTTCTGTCGCCTGCGAAGCGTGTCACTTGGCGTGGCCCCGGGGCGCATTGCCCGGCACCGTTCCAACGAATAGGTAGGGGGTGAGGGCGGGGGGGGGGGGGGGGGGGGGGCAATTTCGCTGTGAGTTGCTTGGTCAAATCAGTAAGAAAAACGGACTATTTCGATCGTGTATGATTCTTGAACGGAAAGCATGAATTTGTGACGCCAGAAAAGGGTTTTGACAGTGATGTGCTTCTTTTTACGCTTTGAACTCCTATCCCTTATATCACACTTTGCGTGAGCTACACCTTTTCTTTCGCAACGGGCCATTTTACTTTTAGACTGTCTACACAGACCTGATGGGGTCATGCAAGTGCTGACCTGCTGGTTCCAGCGCTGTCCAGTCGGCATGAAACCCCTCTTCTACGGCCCTCCCGCTCCACCTCCAATACCCCGACCCCCCACTGCCTCGCCTATAGCAATAAAAACAACAGTAACAACGTTTAAGTCAGCAAAACCCACCAACGGCAAAAACTTGGGGAACAGCGGGCCTGGGGAACACCGGGACCGGGGATTTGCGGGAATGGGGAACAGCGGGATCGCCACAGGGGAAACTGGGGAACTTAGGGACTGAATTTTGATTTTTTCTTGAGGGGAACACCGGGACTGGGTAATATAGAGACTGGGGAACAAAGAACCTGGGGAACAGCGGCATGACCCCAATTCGAACCCGCAACCCCAGGATCACGAGTCCAGCGCTCTACCAACTGAGCTATCCGGCCCCCTTTCGACACTATCCACCATAGTATCTTTTTGTCTTGTCTTCACTATACTTTTGACATCTATGATAAAACACCTTCACAATTTCAGTAATCTGTCTCTGGTTGCACATGATAGATGTGTTGCTTCGATACGACGATAGCGAGCCGGAAGTTATTACCGGAAATGACTGAGTGGAGGAAGAAACGGTGAGGGGAGTAGGCTTGACAACGAGCGATGGCGTAGGACGCTGTTTAACGAGTCGTATCGAGTGATGCAACAGATTGCAGTCGAGGAGACTTTTTAGTATAGTCAGAAGTGACTTTTCAGCACACAAGCTGTTTCTGTTAACACTTTCTCTTCTCACCCAGCTGCCTTGAAATATGGAATCCCTCAGGGATATGTTCTGGGCCCTATTCTATTTGTTATTTATACACACCCCATCCCCGACAGTGCTGCCCATTATAGCTGTTCTCACCACTGTTTTTCCGATGACAATCTACTTTATATGTCTGATGATATTTTTCAGGTTCTTTCCATTATTCATTGCAGTTATGTACTTCAGACATTAAAGCGTGGATGACAGCTTGTGTGCGTGTGTGTGCGTTTGTGTGTGTGTGTTTGCATGTGTGTGTGCGTGTGTTTGCATGTGTGTGTGCGTGTGTGTGTGTGTGTGTGTGTGTGTGTGTGTGTGTGTGTGTGTGTGTCTTTGTGTGTGTGTGTGTTTGCATTGTATGTGTTTGCTTGTGTGTGTGTGTGTGTGTGTGCTTGCCAAGTATGACTGCTCATGCACCTCAGTTCCTTTCAATGATGAAAATGGAGCATCTTCCTTGGAATAGAATAAAAAGACTTGTATCTATACAGCTTACCAACCAATACCAAATAAGGAATGCTATCAAAAGTCTCAACACTACCATCTCAGTAAGGGGGAGGCTCATATGCAATCTGCACTTCACCGACATTATAGATGTACTCAGCAGAAGCAACGATGAACTCCACTACTTAAGCAGCAGTCTAGAAGACTGAGCCAGTGCACATGGGATGGAAATCAGTGTAGAAAAGAGCAAGGTGATGGTGAACAGCAGCAATGAAGACCAGACCACAAACATCACAATGAAGCCAATCCTTTCATCTGTAAACTGAAACTAGGATACTGGTCAATGAAAGTCAAAATAAGCCTATTCTTCATATCAGGCCTGAAATAAAGAAAAAACAAAGAAATCCCTAAATCAACGGAAAAGATTTTTCAGGCAGTTCATGGGCCCTCTCAAAGTGTTCATCTAGCTAAGTTTGTTTTCAAAGACTGTTCCCAGATATATCAAAAGAACATTCAGATCTACATATGCCTCAACACACAGTTTACAGACTCACACAGAATCTATGCACTTCTAGTGGTCCAAACAACAAAAAAGAAGAGCACCATCCAACCACAACTTTCTTTCCCACAAAAATGCTCTTACCGCCTACCATGACTATCAAATAAAAGAATGCCACAGAGTAGATTAAGAATGCATCCTGTGGTAACAATCATCTTTAAAGTTGCTCTTAATATTCCTTCTTTGTTGAGTTAGGTAAGTCTGTCTCAAGTTTCTGATGTTACTTTTGTTCTTTCATGTGTGCTTGTTTCAAATTAATGTAATAATGAACCTGGATTTTTGTGTGAAACACAAACCACCCACACATAACAGTAGCAACATACACATCTTTCAGTCCAGTCAGTTTTTTTCTTCTTTTTTCTTTATTAATTTCTCTTTGAGACATGAAGTAACAGTCAGAATGGTGATATCACAGCGCCAATTCCACATAACTGACTGCACACACAGATACCAACATTCAGTGACAGTTATGTGTACTGAAAACCCATGTCACCTTCACACACAGGCGGCAATGGAACAGGTTGGATAGGACGAGGTCAGACCGATCCTCACTACACAGGACAAACCATGGCCATCTGAAGTCCAGGACTTGGCCCTGGAAGCTTCTTGCTATTTCCTGACCTGCGTCCCGTGACCTTCAAATTGTGCATCATCTTTAACCTTCTTCTTGGAGGTTTATTCGTCTCCCATCCCTCAAATCCTTGAAGCTAACCATCACATCAGGGCAGCTCATTGTATTTGACCTTTTAATATTCCTGCATTTGCATTACCTGCAGTAAACACACACACACACACACACACACACACACACAGACATACACACACACACCCTTCCTCCCCCTTGCCTCATGTTTCAAACAGTTCAATTTTTTTCAAAACTTTTAAATGTTTGACATATAGATCATTGGGTCAACATACTGTTGTTGCCGCGTTTGATGAGTCAGAGGAATGAAAACGGGCATACATACAATCATTGCACTTTGGCTTGCATGCAGTTCTGACAGTCAAATGACCTGTGACCCATGGCACATCGTTGCCACCAAGAGTGTGACAACACTGGTATACTGATCATGACAGGACAGTGTTAGCATGCAAAAAGGCACTGCTGTATTAAAAAACAAACAATAAACAAAGAAAGAAACAAACACCAGCCGCCGTGGCAAAATGGTTAGCGTCACGGACTCCCGGCTGGGAGGTCGTGGGTTCGAATCCCATCAGAGTCATGTGGGTTTTTCTGCCCCGACCGGCTCCTACCCTGAGTTGAGTTTGCTAGGGGCTCAGTTGGGAAGACTGGGACCACACAGTCGAGTTTCATCCACTTAATGGACGCATTTCTGAGAGTGTTGCTCAAATTTCCTGACCAACACTACAGGTGCCTGTATCTCTTGGGCCTGGTTGACGCCGGGATATATTATGAAAGGAAGCGTAGAGTACAGCCCTGTCATGTAGTCTCAGACCGAAATGGAAATCTGTAGCATCATCTTAATCATCCTCATTGATCAGCATAAACAAAAAGTCTCAAATTCTGTGGCCCTTCATGCCCTGCTCTCAAGGTGACCTCAATTTCAAATTCCTCTCCACGTCTGTGGTCTTAGTTTGGTTCCGTCGGGGTCACCGGTATTGGCGAGTCCATGGGGCTGTCGTTGGATGGACATGGTGGCGCCCTCCGGATGAAGAGCTCACTCACGGCGGCTCCGCGACTAAGCAATTATTGTCGTCAGTAGGGGGCTTAGTAGGTGGTGTCCTGCGTATGTTAGATCAGAACAGGCGCCACTGAACACCACCGAAGTGACTCGGCAGCAGTGCAGTGTCTCCTCCGGTGGGTTGTCTCTTGACGACTTGACATTGACTGCTCCCTGTGGATTGCTGGTGCCAGTGCTGCTGGGGGCCGACCGGGCTGTGGCTGTGGACGGGGTGTGGGAATGAGCGGCGTGGGTGCACTGCTTCTGAGGTGGTGCAGAGGCTGGGACAGCAAAAAAAAAAAAAGAAAAAAAGAAAAGAAAAAAGAAACAAACAACCTTTCTAAGTACAGTTCTCCCTCTAGTCTTCTCCATTCACCCCCATGGCATCCAGCCAACAGAAGTGTCACACACAGTTGCACTGACACAAACTACACAACTACCAGACTATAACTTGTTGAGCTGTAGCCGACATAAGTGTCACACACCGTCGTACTGACACAAACTACACAACAAGATTTAACCCGTTCCCTGCCTGGAACGAGCAAAGCTCATTCAGAAAACCGAAAATCACTACGCCCCGAACGAGAGTGTCTCGCCGTAACTTCGTAACAGAAAGCAGAAAAATCTACTTGGGAGACGACCCTCTAAAATGTTCTCACCTTTTCTACTGGTGTCAAGGAACAGCCCCTTTCCCTTCTCACGAGCAGCCAGCTGACCATGTGTTATGCAAATTGCGAGTTGAGAGGTCACAGCTGATAAGCATATTCAAGATGGCAGCTCAACCTAGCACTTCGTCGACACGTCCCGTTTTCAAATGTCACACTGCCCTTGATATTTTAGATGACGTTCAAAAGTATCAAGATAGTGACGAAGAAGACCTTTGAGGATCGGATCCCGATACTAGCGATGAGGAGGAGACGGATGGGAATCAGCACAATCCACTTTTATCGGAGATACATGCTGGTGATGACGTGGCTTCATTGTTCTGAACACAAGGCAACAGTAAAGAAAGCGCCGTTAGCGTGGGTGACGAAGCGGAAATTGCCGAACGCGTGCCGGCAACGAGCACTGCACCCCCTCCTTTCTTGACGAACGGGGTGGTGGACGTGGTACAGGTTCAGAACAACGGTGGAGGTCCCGTGGAAACGGCCGGGGGCGTGGCATGGGGGCGTGGTCAGCAACAGCTGATCAAAGAATGGTGAGAAAGAGGTGCACAGCCCTTCAACCTTGCTGTTGTTTTGACTGGGAATTCTGGTCTGATAGTCAACTGTGCCAATTTTCGGCTGTACAAAGTTCCAGTCTTCAGTTCCTTCATGACCAGAAACCGGTTTCAGGCAAGTAGCTCTATTTTTCTTTTGTTGTTGTTTTTTTGTTTTTGTTTTTACTACATGATTCTTCATTCCTCGACTATTCATTTTCTGTATTTCTTTCTTTGCCCTATTTCCTACTGAAACCACATCAGGCATGAAAGTGACCAGCAGTAAAAAAAGGCTGAAAAATCGGCAGGGGTCTGGGGGCCACCGTAGGCCCCCAGTGGGGCCCAGGGGCAACGCCCCGGCGGGGGTCAGGGGGCAGAGCCCCCTGAAGCTGAAGCTTTTTTTTAAAATAAAAGGCCTAAAACTGCAAATAAACCCCTATTTCAGCGCTGTTAAGAAGGGCAAATAAGCCACATTTTCATGTTTTCAGTAATGAAAATAATACTTCAAAAGATCATATAATAATATACTTTTATATGTGCATACTGACTCATTCACTCGCATTATTTTGTGTTATTTTATTTTTACTTTTTAACATGTGTGCTGGTGACCTACTCGTTTTTGAGTGAACCAGTATTTTAGGAAGAAGAAGAAAACAATGAGGCAGCCTTCATCACAACATTGATTCAGTCGGTCAATCTTTCCACATGGAACACAAAATGCAGCGCCTTTTTCGTCTAATTTGCGAAACACATCGCCAACTCGAACATCGTCCACTTCTGGTCTAGCCAGTCCCACCTCCAATCGTTTCTCATCCCTTTTTTTGGCGTGAAATCGCGACGCGCTTGACAAACTTCGGCAATTTAACGATGATCCGCCGTTCGACAAAAAGACCGGATGTTGATTGACGACGGAAGTGACCAGTTGACTTTTGAGAATAACAAATTGTCCAAATGGGAATAGCATCGAACGAAAGTTCATTTCAGGATTTTCTTTTTTTTTCTTTTTTTTTTTTTTTTTTGGGCGGCACATTTTTGGGGGCGGCGCAGATGAAAAAATGGGCGGAAAATCGCCTTAGGCGGACGAATTTCATGCCTGCACATAATTATGGCAAATAATGACTGGATAGGTTGGGACTCTGTGTGTGTGTGTGTGTGTGTGTGTGCTGTTGTGTGTTGTGTGTGTGTGTGTTGCGACGCGCGCCTAAGCATTATTTATTTCTGTATGCAAGTTTCCATATAAGTTTGTTCATTTTGTAAACACGAAGCATCATCCACAGCAGATTTTTTGTTTTGTATCATTGTGGTGTTTTTACATTCTGTGTGTGTGATACTGTTAGTGTTTGTGCATATGCGTATGTGTGTGTGTGTGTGTGTGTGTTGTGTTGTGTGTGTGTAAGCTGTTTGTGTATGCATGTGTTGTGTGTGTGTTGTGTCTCACTGTGGGTCTGCTTACTGTGTGTGGTGTCGTTGTGTGTGTGTGTGTGTGTGTGTGTGTGTGCGTGTGTGTGTGTGTGTGTGTATGCGTGTGTGTGTGTGTGTGTGTTGTGGTGTTGGTGTGTGTGTGTGTGTGTGTGTGTGTGTGTGTGTGTGTGTGTGCTCAACTGTGGGTTGCTTATGTGTGTGGTGTGTGTGTGTGTGTGTGTGTGTGTGTGTGTGTGTGTGTGTGTGTGTGTGTGTGTGTGTGTGTGTGTGTGTGTGTGTGGTGTGTGTGTGTGCGTGTGCGTGTGGTGTGTGGTGTGTGCGTGTGCGTGTGCGTGTGGTGTCGTGTGTGTGTGTGGTGTGTGTGTGTGTGTTGTCGTGTGTGTGTGTGTGTGTGTGTGTGTGTGTGTGTGTGTGTGTGTGTGTGTGTGTGTGTGTGTGCGCCCAATTGTGGGTCTGTTTGGTGTGTGTGTGTGTGTGTGGTGTGTGTGCGCGTGCGTGCGTGCGTGCGTGTGTGTGTGTGCGTGCCCAATTGTGGGTCTGTTTGGTGTGTGTGTGTGTGTGTGTGTGTGTGTGTGTGTGTGTGTGTGTGTGTGTGTGTGTGCCCAATTGTGGGTCGTCTTACTCATCTTGAAACTTTTATTCTGTATTTCAGATTCTTCTTCAGTTTCTGCATTTCAACGACAATGCAGCCATGCCAGTCGAAGGTGATCCAGGGCACGACCGGCTCTACAGGATTCAACCAATTCTGGATCATCTGCATGAAAAGTTCCAGGAAGTGAATTTTTTCTCACCTGTGCGTGTGTTCATGATTTTGTCAATGCTGTGACCAGACCGAGTGCCATCAGTGAAAGAAGACCACGTGGAGTAAAACTGTGAAGCAGGGAATGCAGACAACCTGAGGATTATGTCCAAGACATTGTACGGCAAGTGATGGATTCCTATATACGACAGCGTGGCAATAATGTAAGCATTTGTGTAAAAACTAACACAGTTCCTACAGTGTTTTGTATGATAACAAATGCATGCAATGTGTGTGTGTGTTTTTTCTTTTTTTCTTTTCAACAGACAATTGTTTTGTTTTTTTTCTTCAGACATTTTTTTTCCATGGTTGTCATTTTGAACATTTACCAATAAGTATTATACTATAACAATTTGGACCACACTGTATACTTACAGTGATGCTGAGTAAACACTAACAGAAGGTTTTGTCAGTGTTGTAACATGTGTGTTCAGAAACTGTTCTTTTCTTGCAAAAACCACCATTTTGTTTACATCCTGTCCACCCCCTAATGGCCAACAAAACTAGATTATATTATGTAGCACCATAGCTTAGGGTAAAAGGAAAGAGAAGCTATAAAGTCCAAGTCATATGTCAACAAATAAAAAAACAGTGATTGAGTATTGAACCTACCCCAAATAGTAAACTTATGCCCCTTTCTAGTAGAATTGGGGTACCCCCAGTAACATACAGATTGTTACACAGAGGGACATTTACTGACAACAATATGAATCCCGATGTTTGTAATGTTGTTGAGCTAACACCAAAAGATATTCTGCTGTGTTTAGTGGGCTTTTATTTGCTCAATGTTCTAAAACTCTCACACTGAAAACAAAACAAAAACTGTTTTATATCACATGTTATTAGTGTGAACCATCATCACAACAAACAAAACCAATATAGAATGATGTGAAATTGTAGACAAGGGTATAAGTAAGTAATCCACAAAAAATCTAAACGAATAATGTACATGTTAGTGAACATACCACGAAAAGCATGATTATGCCCTTTTTACCTAAAAAATAGTACCCCCATTATGAGCAGATTGTCATCAGAACAACATTCCTTGGGATTTATATGACTGTCATGTGTTAGTGCTGATACTGAACACGCCACTTTTTCATTGTTTACACTGATTTTATATGGTGCAATTTGTTTATGTATACTTGAAAACTGTTCTTTTTGTAAAACCACCAATGTATGTATCCCTGTCCATCCCCAATGGCTCACAAAACTACATTATTGTTATATAGCATCAAAGTTTGTGGTATAAGGAAAGAGAAGCCATAAAATCTAAGTCATATGTAAAGAAAACATAAGCAGTACATGTTCGTGAACATACCGCGAAAAGCATGATTATGCCTCTTTTTACCTAAAAAATAGTACCCCCAATTATGAGTAAGATTATCATCAAGAACAACATTCCTTGGATTTATATGACTGTCATATGTTAGTGCTGATATCAATAAGTAGTAAGACCACTTTTCAGTGTTTTGACTCATTCTGTTTGGCGCAATGTGTTTGTGTATACTCGAAAACTGATTATTTTTGGTACATTTTTATAATTATGTCAATTTCTGCTGTACTAATTATCAACATAATCAAGCCATTTTGACAGAACATTGCAGACAAATGCATAACAACAAAAACATGCAAAAATCAAAGAGATCTGTCAAGAAATAAGTGAGCAGCAACCATTTCATTGAACCTACCCAAAAAAGCCAAATTTTTACCACGGCATACAGATTTTCAAATGTGCTATTATACTGTGGCAGTGAAGGGATTAGCTTGTTGAGCTGTCACCTGACATAAGTGTCACACACAGTCGTACTGACACAAACTACACACTACAAGACTTATGACTATAACTTGTTGAGCTGCACATCTGTTTATTTCAACAGCTGCACTGACCAGCAAAATCTTTGTGGCCAAAAATAAGGAAATAATCCACAAGATAAGCATCAGCTGGCACTTCTTGACTTCGGCCACAACCAAGTAGGAAATCATTCAGACCTGGGACATGTGTCATGGTCCTAAAGCAGTATAGCCAGAGGAACACTGCCTTCAAGTCTCTTAACATCCTCTTCAGGGTCACTAACATTATCTGCAGGTCTCAAACATCCTCTTCAGGGTCACTAACATCCTCTTCAGGTCACTAAGATCATCTTCAGGGTCTCCAACATCCTCTTCAGGATCATTAACATTGTCTCCAGGGTCACTAACATCCTCTTCAGGGTCATTAACATTGTCTTCAGGGTCACTAACATCCTCTTCAGGGTCACTAACATCCTCTTCTGGGTCACGAACATCCTACTTCACTGGGTCACTAACATTGTCTTCAGGGTCACTAACATCCTCTTCTGGGTCACTAACATTGTCTTCAGGTCACGAACATCCTCTTCTGGGTCACTAACATTGTCTTCAGGGTCACTAACATCCTCTTCTGGGTCTTAACATTGTCTTCAGGGTCACTAATATCCTCTTCAGGGTCACTAACATTGTCCTCTGGGTCACTAACATTGTCTTCAGGGTCACTAACATCGTCTTCAGGTCACTAACATCCTCTTCTGGGTCACTAACATTGTCTTCAGGGTCACTAACATCCTCTTCAGGTCACTAACAGTCTTCAGGGTCACTAACATTGTCTCAGGGTCACTAATATCCTCTTCAGGATCACTAACATCGTCTCAGGGTCACTAACATTGTCTTCAGGGTCACTAACAGTCTTCAGGGTCACTAACATTGTCTTCAGGGTCACTAACACCCTCTTCAGGGTCACTAACATTGTCTTCAGGGTAACTAACATCCTCTTCAGGGTCACTAACATTGTCTTCAGGGTCACGAATATCCTCTTCAGGGTCACTAACATCCTCTTCAGGGTCACTAACATCCTCTTCAGGGTCTCTAACATCCTCTTCTGGGTCACTAACATTGTCTTCAGGGTCACTAACATCCTCTTCAGGTCTCTAACATCCTCTTCTGAGTCACTAACATCCTCTTTAGGGTCTCTAACATCCTCTTCAGGGTCACTAACACACCCTCTTCAGGGTCACTAACATCCTCTTCGGGTAACTAACATCCTCTTCTGGGTCACTAACATTGTCTTCAGGATCACTAACATTGTCTCTGGGTAACTAACATCCTCTTCTGGGTCACTAACATCCTCTTCTGGGTCACTAACATTGTCTTCAGGGTCACTAACATTGTCTTCAGGGAACTAACATCCTCTTCAGGGTAACTAACATCCTCTTCTGGGTCACTAACATCCTCTTAAGGGTCACTAACATCCTCTTCAGGGTCACTAACATAGTCTTCAGGGTCACTAACATAGTCTTCAGGTCCACTAACATTGTCTTCAGGGTCCACTAACATAGTCTTCAGGGTCACTAACATAGTCTTCAGGGTCACTAACATTGTCCTCTGGGTCACTAACATCGTCTTCAGGGTCACTAACATCGTCTTCAGGGTCACTAACATCATCTTCTGGTCACTACATAGTCTTCAGGGTCACTAACATCCTCTTCTGGGTCACTAACATTGTCTTCAGGGTCAGTAACATCCTCTTCAGGGTCACTAACAGTCTTCAGGGTCACTAACATTGTCTTCAGGGTCACTAATATCCTCTTCAGGATCACTAACATCGTCTTCAGGGTCACTAACATAGTTCATCAGGGTCACTATCATCATCTTCAGGGTCACTAACAGTCTTCTGGGTCACTAACATAGCCTTCAGGGTCACTAACATAGTCTTCAGGGTCACTAACAGTCTTCAGGGTCACTAACAGTCTTCAGAGTCACTAACATAGTCTTCAGGGTCACTAACATTGTCTTCAGGGTCATTAACATTGTCTTCAGGGTCACTAAGATCATCTTCAGGGTCACTAGCATCATCAGCACAGTCTCCCCCTATTTCAATAATGAACTTGGCATCTTCCTCTTCTTCAGAAAGCTCGATTTCATGGGAAATTCCTGCTTGACTGTAAAACATGAATTTCTCCTCCTCAACAAGGCAGCTACTCACCCCACACAGGACAGAAACGGTTCTACTACGCTCAGAGAGGAATGGTTTCTTCATCGCCAGTGCCAACAGCAGGAGCAGCGTCATTCACATGTACGGTAGTCAACAAAGAAGTATCTATCCATCTCTATCTGTCAATCATAATGTATAGCAGTCAACAAAGAAGTATGTATCTATCCATCTCTATCTGTCAATCATAATGTATAGCAGTCAACAAAGAAGTAAGTATCTATCCATCTCTATCTGTCCATCGTAATGTACAGCAGTCAACAAGAAGTATCTATCCATCTGTCTGTCCATCGTAATGTATAGCAGTTAACAAAGAAGTAGTTATCTATCCATCACTATCTGTCCATCATAATGTACAGTAGTCAACAAAGAAGTAGTTATCTATCCATCTCTATCTGTCCATCGTAATGTATAGCAGTCACAAAAAAGTATGTATCTATCCATCTCTCTCTGTACATCGTAATGTATAGCAGCCAAGAAACAAGTAGGTATCTATCCATCTCTATCTGTCCATCATAATGTACAGCACTCAACAAAGAATTATCTACCCATCTCTATCTGTCCATCATAATGTACAGCAGTCAACAAAAGAAGTATCTACCCATCTCTATCTGTTCATCATAATGTATAGTAGTCAACAAAGAATTATCTACACATCTCTATCTGTTCATCGTAATGTACAACAGTTCAACAAAGAAGTATTTATCCATCTCTATCTGTCCATCATAATGTACAGCAGTCAACAAAAGAATTATCTACCCTCTCTATCTGTCCATTGTAATGTATAGCATGTCAACAAAGAATCATGCATCTACCCCATCTCTATCTGTCCATCGTAATGTATAACATCAACAAAGAATTATCTACCCATCAATATCTGTTCATTGTAACGTACAACAGTCAACAAAGAAGCATCTATCCATCTCTATCTGTCCATCATAATGTATAGCAATCAACAAAGAATTATCTTCCCATCTCTCTCTGTCCATCATAATGTACAGCAGTCAACAAAAGAAGTATCTATCCATCTCTATCTGTTCATCATAATGTATAGTAGTCAACAAAGAATTATCTACCCATCTCTATCTGTCCATTGTAATGTACAACAGTCAACAAAATAAGTAATCTATCCATCTCTATCTGTCCATCATAATGTAAAAGCAGTCAACAAAAGAATTATCTACCCATCTCTATCTGTCCATGTAATGTATAGCAGTCAACAAAGAAGTATGCATCTATCCATCTCTATCTGTCCATCGTAATGTATAACAGTCAACAAAGAATTATCTACCCACCTCTATCTGTTCATCGAAATGTACAACAGTCAACAAAGAAGTATCTATCCATCTCTACTGTCCACCATAATGTATAGCAGTCAACAAAGAATTATCTACCCATCTCTATCTGTTCATCGAAATGTACAACAGTCAACAAAAAGAAGTATCTATCCATCTCTATCTGTCGATCATAATGTACAGCAGTCAACAAAAGAATTATCTACCGATCTCTATTTGTCCATTGTAATGTATAGCAGTCAACAAAGAAGTATGTATCTATCCATCTACAGCCCTGATGTGGCCCTTGCGGTCGGCTGGGCTAAAAGCAACATTATCTTATCTTATCTATCCATCTCATCTGTCCATCGTAATGTATAACAGTCAACAAAGAAGTATGTAGCTATCCATCTCTATCTATCCATTGTAATGTATACCAGGCAACAGTGAAGTATGTACCTATTCATCTCTATCTGTCCATCGTAATGTATAGCAGTCAACAAAGAAGTTTCTATCCATGTCTATCTGTCCATTGTAATGTATACCAGGCAACAAAGATGTATCTATCCATCTCTATCTGTCCAAAGTAATGTATAGCAGTCAACAAAGAAGTAGTGATCTATCCATCTCTATCTGTCCATCGTAATGTATAGCAGTCAACAAAGAAGTATGTATCTATCCATCTCTATCTGTCCATCGTAATGTATAGCAGTCAACAAGTAGTATTTATCTATCCATCTCTATCTATCCATCTACATCTATCTATATATCTATCTCTACCTATCTGTGTGTGTGCATGTGTGCATGTGTGTGTGTGTGTGTGTGTGGTGTGTGTGTGTGTGTGTGTGTGTGTGTGTGTGTGTGTGAGTGTACTTTGTGTGTTGTTGTTCTTCCGTTTAACGTCTTCCCACATAAAGTGATTTCAGACAGTTTGTAGTGATAGAGTGTATGATGAAAGAAGTACGAGTGCTTTGCAACTATTTGTGTGTGGTGTGTGTGTGTGTGTGTGTGTGTGTGTGTGTGGGGTGTGTGAAAATGTGTGTGTGAAAATGTTTTGCGAGTGTGTATGTGTGTGTGTGAGTGTGCGCGCGCGCGCGCGCATGCGCGCGCGTGCGTGCGTGCGTGTGTGTGTGTGTGTGTTGTGCGAGTGTGTTAAGAGAGAAGTTTATGATAGGGTTTTTTCAGTGTGCCACAGTTTTTCAAAGAAATACAGTAATTTCACCATGTCCAGTGGAACTAGTTTTCTGTTCTTCAATAGGTCTCTGCACTAGAGGTGTATCTGATGAAGTTGGAAGCAGTCCTTTGAATGATGTCTTCGTTTCAGCACATTTTCCAGTGTTGACGTGGTCATATTTTTCCAGTTTTGGACACTTCAATTAAGCGTGTAGTTGAGGAGTTAAAGAGTGTATATAATACAATCTTATGTTGTATCTTAGTTGTAAGTGGTATCATACTAATGATCGAATTTGATAAAGATGAGCGTATGTTTGTTCAAATGAGTTGGTGGAGAAAAAAAAAAGTTAAGTTATAATTCAAAGGAATATTCCAACTGGGCTTTGTAATAAATGTTTACAAATTAAACACATGAAAAAACAGTTATTTAACATGTAGGGCAAGTTCAGTTAAGTCGATCCATAAGATAAAATTTCAGCACCTTCCCTTTGCACTACTGTTTTTGTTCTTGCACAGTTCAATAACAGATGACTTACACTGAGAGGTTCCCCACACATACATGAGACATTTTTGCAGTATTTAGTTCGAGGTGAATTTAATCGCATGCGATGAATTAAGCTTTCTACGTCTCTGGAAATTGGAGTTTGGATTTTTCTTAATTCTGTTTTGGGGTTAATATCAGGGTTTGGTTTAACACACATTTTATAATATAGACAATCTGTGTTTTTCAATAAATGTTTAAATCTGTCGTTTGATGCTTTATTTATCAGTGCATAACATTCTGACAAATTCAAATCTATACTGCATGAAGTGTGTGTGTCTGCATGTGTGTGTGTGTGCGTGTGCGTGTGTGTGTGTGTGTGTGTGTTTTTTGTGAGTGTGGTGTGTGTGTGTGTGTGTGTGTGTGTGTGTGTGTGTGTGTGTGTGTGTGTGTGTGTGTGTGTGAGTGTGCATTATGCATGCAATCAACAGGTTTCAATTAGTGTCTGTGTGAAAAAAGAGTGTGTGTGTGTGTGTGTGTGTGTGTGTGTGTGTGTGTGTGTGTGTGTGTGTGTGTGTGTGTGTGTATGTTTGCGTGTGTCCATATGTTTGTGTGAACTGGTGAATGAATGTGTGTGTGCATGTTGATAAGAGTGTGTCAGTGAATAGGAAATGTACACACAAACCTTTCTGAGCGCATGTGTTTTAAGGGACACAAAAAACAACTTCCCCCACCTCTTGGTAGAAAAGGAGTGTGCATTCACACACGTCACAGTAACACGACCGATCCCAAAACACTTCCAAGACGTGATGATGTCACAGAGGGCCAGACTGCACGCCGCCTTCAGCGTGAAGTGACAACGATCTTGAACGGCTTGGGAACATGAGTACCTGCGATGCCTACTTCGTAGCCAGGGTCAAAGGTCGCTCCCTCAGGCAGGGTGATGGTGAAGCGTTTGAGGTAACAGGCCAGCAGCAGCAGCAGTTCCGGTTTGGCCACGCTCTCTCCCAGACACATCCTCCGCCCCGCAGAGAATGGCATCCAGGCCTTGGGCGTCGGCTTCAGCTTGCCTGTACACACACACACACACGCACGCATACACGCACACACACATGCATGTACTCATGCATACACATACATGCATGCACACGCACGCATGTATGCACATGCACATACACACACACACACATATCACACACACATACACATAGGCACATGCACACACATACACAAACACACACCAAAATACAATTATTTTACAGATGTTTGTCCACTGACATACACAACACCCCCAAACTCTAGAGCCTCGATTCACAGCAACCGTGGCTCTGAACTTAAAAATTATAAATCAACAAAATATATATCCCAAACAAAATTCAGTTTTCATCCATTTCCTTTCCAACCCCTCCCTCCCCCCCTCCCCATCACATTTGAAAGATGACACATATTTTCTTCTGCAGCAGTTCATGCTTTGATTAACACAGACACAGACAATCCTTCCCCAAAAAAAGAGACTTTTTTGATTAAAACAAAATGGACGAAAGCCCTTGAAGTATGACTTGCATGTAATGGGGCATTCTATGAATTCTACCGCGCCACTCAAACAAAGAAGACAGGAAAGGATAAAGAAGGGAGACAGAGAAAGAAGAGAGACAGAGACAAAGTAAAGGAAACAGGGTGACAGAGAGACCGAAACAGAGATAGACTTCACCTTCATCATCGAGAAATCGTTCTGGTTTAAATGCATGGGGCTCGTCCCACAGCTTAGGGTCATGGGTCACCGCCCAGAGGTTCACCATTACCAAAGTGTCCTGGGAGAAACCAATTCATTAACCATGGTGTTACCACATAGACGTTCACCATTACCATGGTGAGAAACCAACAGAATTCATTAATCAGGATGTAACCATCTACAGTGTCACCATTACTATAATGTGAAACCAAAATAATTCATCAATCATGGTGTCACTGCCAAGATGTGCAGGTGGGATGTATTGGCTGAGTCAAAGAAGTGAAGAAAAAACAGAAAAAAGAAGGAGAGAGAGAGAGAGAGAGAGAGAGAGAGAGAGAGAGAGAGAGAGAGGACATGGAGACAAGAAAGAAAAGAAAACAGTAAAGGAGAAAGAGAGAGAGAGAAAAAGAGAAAGAGAGAGAGAGAAAAAGAGAGAAAGAGAGAGAGAGAGAAAGAGAGAGAGAGGACATGGAAACAAGAAAGAAAAGAAAAACAGTAAAAAGGAGAAAGAGAGAGAGAAAAAGAGAAAGAGAGAGAGAGAGAGACATGGAAACAAGAAGGAAAAGAAAGTGGTAAAGACATGCAAAGCACTATCAAGAAAGAAAAGTATGGTACACGTGGATGTGCATCACCTGACGCTCCAAA
>CM031616.1:74434898-74452122 GCA_018398815.1 Conus ventricosus
TCTTTTTCTTCTAACGTTCTGCCACGTACATCCAGGGCACCTCGGGCTTGGCATGACGTTGACCTATTCAGGTCAACAGCAGCAACTCTGCAGTGAAAGTGTTTTTTTTTTTTTTTTTTTTTTTTTTTTTTGTGCGTCAACCTCCCTAAAGTGTCAGAATAATCAACCTGATGATTGTGGACACTCCACGGATGAAGATGAAGATAACATCAACGCTCGTAGTTTTACCTTATGGGCCTAGACTTCCATCTTTCTTCCTCAAAAGTAACTTCAGTCATGTTGGCTTATTTACCTTCAATTTTTTCAATTTTTTTTTTTCTGGGTAATTTTCTTTCCATTTGCTTGTTATGTCAGTAACTTCATCCTTTTTCAATGTTTGATTGAAACAGTTTGCTTTGAAATATACCACTAATTTTATTGGAATCGAGTGGAATGTGTTCTGAATATTTTGTTCAACCAGACTACCTTTGACATTCTATAGAAGCAAATGTTCACTTATTGGGAGTGGGATGTGAAAGAAAATTTGTCATTTGAACAAAAAATCCAACCACGGTCAATACATCACTGAGATAGGTATGCATGCCCACACAAACAATGTGATGACATTGGAACAGTGCTGAGTCACTTCAGTGGTGTTCCTTGGTGCCTTTTCTGATCTGATCTACTTTGGACGCCACCTACTGGCCCTCCACTGATGGCAATATTGCTTAGTCATGGCGCCAGCATGAGTGAGCACCAGACAGAGAGATAATGTTGCTTTTGGTCCAGCCAACCACAAAGGGCCACATCAGGGCTGTCACCATGGTGAAGTAAGTGTCTGAAGGCCCTGCCAGAGGGCGCCACTGTCTATGTCCCCATGAAGTTTTGATACTGATGACCTCCACATCAACTCGCCCAAATGAAAAATGTGGGGAGGAAATTGATTGAAGCTACCATGAGAGCAGGGTGTGAGTGGCCACAGAATTTGAGACTTTTTTATATATATATATTTTTTTTTATTGCTGATTGATAAGGAAGAAGAGGATGTATGGAGTTCCGTTTTGGTCTGAGACTGCATGAAGGGCTGCTCTCTTGTCTGATCTTCATTATATGTATATATGATAATTGTGATTATATACATAATGGCGTGTTTCTGCTGTGTAACTTAATCACCGTTATATACATATAAAATGTATTGTTTACATTTATAATGAATTGTTTACCTGAATATGTCATGATTTAGAAGCTTCCATTGAAAAATGATTATATGGACATAAACCACACTGTTTCCCTGTAGAAATGGGCCCGACAATTATGTCATACTTGGCATGCCATACATTTGCACAGGTCTACATTGGACAGCAAACTTGCCAACGGTGTGAGACACTTCAGTTGTACCCCAATGAGAATATGTTGGCAATTGTGTGTGAATGGCAGGACATGTACAATGACATTTCTCCAGTGTTGTACACCAAATTATCTTGTTCAAAAACTTCAATGAAAGAACTGATTCTGGAATTCTGACGAATCTCAATCCAGTTTATGAATTTGAATAGTTTATTAGTAAAACTAATTTAGTTAAAGGACTTTTGGGGGGAATTGTTAACAGACTTTGAGCAAAAAAAGAACATTTCTTAAAAACTGAACAAGTTTGACTGAACTGAAAAACTGTTACCTGACAGCTGGCTTCATTTTAAAAATCTGATGATGTGTCATACATGTAGAATTTTGCTTAAACGAATTGTTTAGGACCCTACACAAACAAACGTCAGGCAGGTGACACAAACAAACTTCAGGCAGATGACACAAACTTCAGGCAGACGACACAAACAAACGTCAGGCAGATGACACAAACCAAACTTCAGGCAGACGACACAAACAAACTTCAGGCAGATGACACAAACAAACTTCAGGCAGACGACACAAACAAACTTCAGGCAAATGACACAAACTTCAGGCAAATGACACAAACAAACTTCAGGCAGATGACACAAACAAACTTCAGGCAGATGACACAAACAAGCTTCAGGCAGACGACACAAACAAACTTCAGGCAGATGACACAAACAAACTTCAGGCAGATGACACAAACAAACTTCAGGCAGATGACACAAACAAACTTCAGGCAAATGACACAAACTTCAGGCAGATGACACAAACAAACTTCAGGCAAATGACACAAACAGACGTCAGGCAGATGACACAAACAAACTTCAGGCAGACGACACAAACAAACTTCAGGCAGATGACACAAACTTCAGGCAGATGACACAAACAAACTTCAGGCAGACGACACAAACAAACTTCAGGCAGATGACACAAACAAACTTCAGGCAGATGACACAAACAAACTTCAGGCAGACGACACAAACGTCGGGCAGACGACACAAACTTCAGGCAGATGACACAAACTTCAGGCAGACGACACAAACAAACTTCAGGCAGATGACACAAACAAACTTCAGGCAGACGACACAAACAAACTTCAGGCAGATGACACAAACAAACTTCAGGCAGATGACACAAACAAACTTCAGGCAGATGACACAAACAAACTTCAGGCAGACGACACAAACAAACTTCAGGCAGATGACACAAACAAACTTCAGGCAGACGACACAAACAAACTTCAGGCAGACGACACAAACAAACTTCAGGCAGGTGACACAAACAAACTTCAGGCAGACGACACAAACAAACTTCAGGCAGATGACACAAACTTCAGGCAGATGACACAAACAAACTTCAGGCAGACGACACAAACAAACTTCAGGCAGACGACACAAACTTCAGGCAGATGACACAACAAACTTCAGGCAGACGACACAAACTTCAGGCAGATGATACGAACAAACTTCAGGCAGACGACACAAACAAACTTCAGGCAGACGACACAAACAAACTTCAGGCAGACGACACAAACAGATGTCAGGCAGATGACACAAACAAACGTCAGGCAGACGACACAAACGAACTTCAGGCAGATGACACAAACAAACTTCAGGCAGATGACACAAACAACCTTCAGGCAGACGACACAAACAGACGTCAGGCAGATGACACAAACAAACGTCAGGCAGACGACACAAACAAACTTCAGGCAGATGACACAAACAAACTTCAGGCAGATGACACAAACAAACTTCAGGCAGACGACACAAACAGACGTCAGGCAGACGACACAAACAAACTTCAGGCAGATGACACAAACTTCAGGCAGACAACACAGACAAACTTCAGGCACATGATACAAACAAACTTCAGGCAGATGACACAAACTTCAGGCAGATGACACAAACTTCAGGCAGACAACACAAACAAACTTCAGGCAGATGACACAAACAAACTTCAGGCAGACAACACAAACAGACAACACAAACAAACTTCAGGCACATGACACAAACAAACTTCAGGCAGATGACACGAACTTCAGGCAGACAACACAAAACAGACAACACAAACAAACTTCAGCAGATGACACAAACAAACTTCAGGCAGATGACACGAACTTCAGGCAGACAACACAAACAAACTTCAGGCAGACGACACAAACCGGCCAGAACTGGAACTGTTGGAGGCTGGTAGTGCCGTAACTGATGATGAAAAGAATCTTCAATGTCAGTTACTATGTTGGATCTGTCTGAAGTGGAATGGAGGCTGGTAGCGCTGTAACTGATGATGAAAAGAAGATTCAATGTCAGTTACTATGTTGGATCTGTCAGAAGTGCAATGGAGGCTGGTAGTGCTGTAACTGATGATGAAAAGAAGATTCAATGTCAGTTACTATGTTGGATCTGTCTGAAGTGGAATGGAGGCTGGTAGCGCTGTAACTGATGATGAAAAGAAGCTTCAATGTCAGTTACTATGTTGGATCTGTCTGAAGTGGAATGGAGGCTGGTAGCGCTGTAACTGATGATGAAAAGAAGCTTTCAATGTCAGTTACTATGTTGGATCTGTCTGAAGTGGAATGGAGGCTGGTAGCGCCGTAACTGATGATGAAAAGAATCTTCAATGTCAGTTACTATGTTGGATCTGTCTGAAGTGGAATGGAGGCTGGTAGCGCTGTAACTGATGATGAAAAGAATCTTCAATGTCAGTTACTATGTTGGATCTGTCTGAAGTGGAATGGAGGCTGGTAGCGCTGTAACTGATGATGAAAAGAATCTTCAATGTCAGTTACTATGTTGGATCTGTTTGCAGTGGAGCATTGAGGGACACATTTTGACTGTCATGCCTACGCATGAGAACTGTATCATAACTGACATGGTTGGATTCACAGCGGATTGATAGTCACAGTGTGTATTTTGTATGGAGTGGATCAATCACAGTGTGTATATTACATGGTGTCCACAGGCCCAAACCCCATCATGGACGATCTGGCGGAGGCAGTAAAAGACTTCTGTGAACACACCCTCTCCACGGTCAGAGCCGCCAGCGCCAGAGCCCCTGGCACTCCCCTGACCCAGGCTGTGGTTGTGGGAGCCCTGGTGTGGTTCCTGATGTACCGCCTGATGAAGAAGCGCTACCATCTGCCGCCTGGACCTCGGCCTCTGCCATTGCTGGGCAACCTGCTGTTGTTGAGGAGCAAAGAGGATCAGTTCTACGTCACTCTCAGTCGCTTGGCCAAAGAGAAGTATGGCCCTGTCATCTCCATCTACTTCGGCCCCGTGCTGTGCATCACCCCAACGACTTCGACACCATCAATGAGGCTCTGGTACAGAGAGGTGAGGTCTTCTGTTCAACGAGATATATTGATCCTTCCCTTTCCCCCCTTCCTCCCTCCCTCACCCCCCCCCTCCCTTCCCTCGAAACCTTTCTACACGCACCTGTCAGAACTTTTTCTGGTAACATTCCCTGTCTTCAAAGACTTGTTTCTTTGTTCGTTTTTTTCCACAATTGTTTCTCCTCCGCCATGCAGGTTATTTTTTCACCTTCAGCTGTGGGTTTGTTTGTTGCTTTTCAGTCTGTCAGCAAGGTTATGCTAAAAACTACAAGTTTGAATGAAACTTGGTGGAAAGCTTGGATGTGACAGAGCCATGAAATGTGATTGTGGGTCCACGTTGAAGGTGGCTTCATGGGTAGTTTGGAGGCTGTGAATTGAAAGCTGAGGCAGGGTTTGATTTAGATGAACAGTTGGAGTTTGCTGGAGGTTGATGGTCTCCAGAATGTCTAACTTTCTCATTAACTCTTTCTGTACTAAGGACCGCATATCTGGTCCTTATGTTCACAACCTTTGTAGATTAAAGGTCTACTTTAGAGATTTTTGATAATTTGTTAAAAACAGGTCTACATGTCATATAACTACAGTATGGTATTCATTTTTCAAAAAAAGTCGCCGGAAGAATTTAATAGATAAAAAACGAGTTTTGCACACCTGTTCAAACCCCGCGCGGTAGACCGAAAACCGTGACGTCACTTGATGGACTGGCCGTCAGCCGCGACCTACACAACAAGCCAACGCCAAGTGAAACCAACACGAGTTGCGATCCCCCACAGCCTAAAAAGTCACGAGGGGGTGGCAGATATTGTGCTGTAGGCGTGTGCAGCAGCTCAGCAGGAGACGGATATTCTTTGCACACATTTCCATCTGATCCAGATACTCGAAAGAAGTGGATTCGGTTGGTGCAACCAAAGAACTATCTTTGGTGCAACCATGCCGGGCCACCAAGTTATTTTTACCACGTCAGTTCCAGCTGGACCACGGAAACGAGCTGTTCCGACAATTGCCGAGCCCGTTTGAGTGGATCAAAAACTTCGTCTGCATTGTGCGCGTATACTTTGAAGGCGGAGTGGTAAGCTCGTACAGATGAGTACGATAGTCGCACGTTTATTCAGTTCTTATCTATGGACAGATCACACTTGTTAAATTGAATGAACACGTTAAGGCTTGAGGAAGGAGAATCTCCGCTCGCCGTCCACGCGTGATCGCATCAAGAAGTCAGTCGGTAGCCTCCCTCGAGACTTCGGTAAAGTCCGTACGCCTTCGGAATGATGTGTTCGGGCGTCCAGCTGGAACTGAATAGCTCGTTTCCGTGGTCCAGCTGGAACTGACGTGGTAAAAAGAACTTAGCGTTCAAACTGATAAGGTAAAGGCCTTGCAGAAACATCCCCAGAGTTACATTGGCTGTCGCAATCATAGTCACTGCTTTTACATGATAAATTAAATACCGATCGGGATGTGCAAGAACCATCAGAATCGCTTTCTGTCGCCGTTGGCTTGTTGTGCAGGTCGCGGCTGACGGCCAGTCCATCATGTGACGTCACATCCAAGAGTAGTTAAGCCATGCCAAGATTTAGTTGATTACCTCCCGTTTTCCTGATTACAGGTAAAAATGCCCACTTTCGCGGATCGATTTCGTGTGATCGGGAGAGAATCGGATGTTTGTTTTATCAATTTATCAAACATTTCATATTTCTGCATAAGCTGACCAATTATCGAAAACCTCTAAAGTAGACCTTTAAGGACCGCTTATGTGGTCCAAAGATTTGGAATTTTTTGGTCCAGAGCTTTGGAATTTTTCTCCGAAGTGAATGAACCTTTTGTATGAATTTAGTTGTTACAGATAGCTCCTGCATACTAACCTGAGTGCAGGCCTACTGGTTCTTAGGCTTTGCAAGCTGAATGCTCGCTAGCAGACGCTTTTCACACCACGTCACCAGTTCAGTTTGGCTTGACGTGGCAGCGTAGCATCGTCTGCTACTCATTCAAGCATGTATGGTGAAAGAAACACTACAAATCTTCTCCGAAGATGGAGTATGGCTGCCTTAGTGGTGGGATAAACAAAACTTTCATACACACAAAACTCCATTAATGGTATTAATAATGGTAGTACTAATAAAAGTAATAATGAGAATAATAATATAATAACAATAATACTAACAACAACAGTAACGGTAATTGTAATGATAATATAAGTAATGGTAATTGAAAAATTATCAATAATAAGAGGTTGAAATGTGTCATATTTTGTGTTATAATTTGTTTGTCCCTGTTGTTTAGCACATTTACAAAATATTGTCTTAAAAACTTGTTTCCATTTCCGCCTGCAGTCACGTCACTTAGAAACAAACAGTTGAAAAATAATATATGATTTCCTTTTGGTCCAGTTGGCAACACAAACTAACCTACCTCACTTAGAAATGTGATGGTGTGGAGGGGTAAGGGGTGTGCAGGTGAAGACAGGCAGATAGCAATGCGTAGAAGCCAAGGGACAGCAGCCAGTCAAGAAGACACGGAGGACGAGGTGTAGTTTCTCCCTTTATTTTCTTCTTCCACGCCAGTCGCTCACATCAGGGACCGTACAGCTGTACGGTCCCTGCTCACGTCAGGGAACACTCTAGGGGAACACTGATCCATTCTCACACAACGCTCTACTTTTATAACCACATACCGGGCCGCAAAGCCAGCAGCGCGGTGCTAGAGACGAAACGGCCTCGCGAGGCCGGAACCAACAGAATTTTGTGTTTTCTATGGCAGCTTCAGTGTTGTCTGGCTCGCTGTCCGTTCAAACTATTAACACATATTTACTATCAATGAAAACCTCAGAACACAAGGAATAAAATGCAGTAAGTCACATTTGACAATTTTGTTCCTGTACTAAATCATTGCTGATTAATGTCCCAGAGTGAAGCCACTTTTAACAAGCTTACGTCATATTTTCCTTTATTTCGATGAAAAATACTAAACAGCGTGAAATAATTTTGTAATGAATAAAAAGCTGGCATCTCGCTCTTTTTATACATATAAATTTCATTATCCAAGATGCCGTCCAAGCGGAGAACTTTGCGTTTAAAGTTTGATAGAAAACACAGCTGACTCTTCACGTCGCCGGGCCGTCGGCGCCTACTTTTGACACAATTTTCAACTGAAAAATACTCTGTTGAATGGTCTGTTAAATAATAAATTCTACACAGTTTCAGTTGTATTCATAACAGAAATGGAGTCATTAGCAAGATTTCGATCGGGAAGTCCGAATTTCGTAGAATGATAATTTGGATCAAAACTCCGACAATGAACGAAGAAGGCGACTTGATCAAGGGAACCGGCGTCGTCAGTCATTTCGTATAGTCGCAAGCCTGTGCGGAATAGATCCTAAGCATGCGATATACGAAATGAGAGCTCATGGACATTACTTTTAACATGCATCTTCAGATTCTTCGGTTTTCCTCTTACTTTTTGTAAAATCAAGAATTATTCAATATTCATTCGACAGACAATTGAAAATGGCGCCAAGATTGCTCGTGCAAAATACCAGTTTAGAGAAAATATGGGCTTCTCAGCCAGTACGGTTGTAATGAATCAAATACATTAATTTTTGTGACTTTAGCAACGTACATACAACTATGTAGGTTCTGAGGTATTCATGATTTTAAGAATTTACACAACAATAAAAAAAGAGATTCGACCAAGGGAGGTAAGGGGAAGATAACTCTCAAACAAAACATTTTCATCCACGAAAGGTACCAAAAGAAATGATACACTGTTAGCACCCGGCTACAGAAACAAACAGTTGAAAAATAATATATGATTTCCTTTTGGTCCAGTTGGCAACACAAACTAACCTACCTCACTTAGAAACAAACAGTTGAAAAATAATATATGATTTCCTTTTGGTCCAGTTGGCAACACAAACTAACCTACCTCACTTAGAAACAAACAGTTGAAAATAATATTGGATTTCCTTTTGGTCCAGTTGGCAACACAAACTAACCTACCTCACTTAGAAACAAACAGTTGAAAAATAATATATGATTTCCTTTTGGTCCAGTTGGCAACACAACTAACCTACCTCACTTAGAAACAAACAGTTGAAAAATAATATATGATTTCCTTTTGGTCCAGTTGGCAACACAAACTAACCTAACAGAACAGGTGAGTGGAGACCTTGATTCTGCATGTATCACACATGCTGACATAAAGAACAGATTGTTGTGGGCTTTGGGACTCTGCATGTAACACACACGCTGACATGATGGACATATTGTTGTGGGCTTTGGGACTGTGCATGTATCACACACTGACATCACTGTGCAATGCAAGCCCCAATGTTGTGTTTCACTCATACACTGACATCACTGTGCAATGCAAGCCCCAATGTTGTGTTTCACTCATACACTGACATCACTGTGCAATGCAAGCCCCAATGTTTTGTTTCACTCACACACTGACATCACTGTGCAATGCAAGCCCCAATGTTGTGTTTCACTCACACACTGACATCACTGTGCAATGCAAGCCCCAGGGTTGTGTTTCACTCACACACTGACATCACTGTGCAATGCAAGCCCCAATGTTGTGTTTCACTCACACACTGACATCACTGTGCAATGCAAGCCCCAATGTTGTGTTTCACTCACACACTGACATCACTGTGCAATGCAAGCCCCAGGGTTGTGTTTCACTCACACACTGACATCACTGTGCAATGCAAGCCCCAATGTTGTGTTTCACTCACACACTGACATCACTGTGCAATGCAAGCCCCAATGTTGTGTTTCACTCACACACTGACATCACTGTGCAATGCAAGCCCCAATGTTGTGTTTCACTCACACACTGACATCACTGTGCAATGCAAGCCCCAATGTTGTGTTTCACTCACACACTGACATCACTGTGCAATGCAAGCCCCAATGTTGTGTTTCACTCACACACTGACATCACTGCACCGCCAGTCCTTGTGGTCTACTTGTATGACACAGTGACATGACAAACAGCAGGCTTCAATCGTCCCAGCATGTGTCACACACCTACAACGAAGTTTTCAGCCAAGGTCACATTAGCATGTGCAAAGGTAAGAGAGGCATTCCAAGTATTTGAGGACAAAATGAAATCATGTGTTTCTGTATTCCATGGTCAGACTGTTGTTGGCTTCATGAGTGAAGGACGATGGCAGGGAAAACACTCACCGTCATTATGGTGCAGGCAATGACTTCGCTGGGAGGCCCTACCTGTACAGCATGGACGTCATGACCGAAGGATGCAGGGACATTGTCTTCACCGACTTCTCCCAGACCTGGAAACTTCATCGCAAAATTGGTATGACTGCTCTGAGGCATTACATGACTGGGTCGCACCTGGACAAGGTCATACATGAGGTCATGGCCAAGGTCACTGACAGAATGTTGGCAGAGCCGGGGCCTTTTAACCCCCGTCCTTACAACGTTGTTCTCATGTTCCACATCTTGGACTTCATCTGTTTTGGGGAGGCTAAACCCTATGATGATCCTACCGTCCACCACTTTGCTGGCCTGTTTGATGTCATCAACAATGAGATAGGGAATGGGTTTCTGGAAGATATCGTTCCGCTTCTCAAGTACTGGCCCACAAAAAGGTTTCAGAAGTTTGTTTCCTTGATGTCCATGTTTCTGGAGTATGTGGAGAAAAACATTGAAAAGCATCGACAGAACTTTTCACCCGACAGTGTTGGTGATGTGACGGACAGCATCCTGCTGGCTCAGAAAGAGGCTGAGCAGGAAGAGAGTGCACAGGTCATGGCCAACTTCACAGACGTCCATGTGCGGCAAACAATTTTCGACCTGTTTGGAGCCGGGGTGGACTCGACACGAATGACCTTGAACTGGGCCACGCTGTACCTGGCTGGTCACCCTGAGGTACTGTCTACTCACAGTACTCCCCCTCCCTTTCTCTCCCTCTCTCTCCCTCTCTCTCTAACCTACACACACACACACATACACACTCACAGATCTCTCTCTCTAACCTACACACACACACACACACACACACACACACACACACACACACACACACACACACACACACAGAGAGATCTCTCTCTAACCTACACACACACACATACACACTCACAGATCTCTCTCTCTAACCTACCACACACATACACACTCACAGATCTCTCTCTCTAACCTACACACACACATACACACTCATAGATCTCTCTCTCTCTCTATCCTACACACACATACACACACAGATCTCGCTCTCTCTAACCTACACACACACATACACACACACACATACACACACACATACGCCACACAGATCTCTCTCTCTAACCTACACACACATACACACACAGATCTCTCTCTAACCTACACACACATACACACACAGATCTCTGTCTCTAACCTACACACACACATACACACACAGACCTCTCTCTCTCTAACCTACACACACATACACACACAGATCTCTCTCTCTCTCTAACCTACACACACACATACACACACAGATCTCTCTCTGTCTCTAACCTACACACACACATACACACAGATCTCTGTCTCTAACCTACACACACATACACACACGATCTCTCTCTCCTCTCTAACCTACACACACACATACACACACAGATCTCTCTCTCTCTCTCTCTAACCTACACACACAGATCTCTCTCTCTCTCTCTCTCTCTCTCTAACCTACACACACAGATCTCTCTCTCTCTCTAACCTACACACACAGATCTCTCTCTCTCTCTAACCTACACACTCACATACACACAGATCTTCTCTCTCTCTCTCTCTCCTCTCTCTCTCTCTCTTTCTCTCTCTCTCTCTCTCTCTCTCTCTCTCTCTCTCTAACCTACACACACAGATCTCTCTCTCTCTCTAACCTACACAGACAGATCTCTCTCTCTCTAACCTACACACACAGATCTCTCTCTCTCTCTAACCTACACACACACATACACACACAGATCTCTCTCTCTAACCTACACACACAGATCTCCTCTCTCTAACCTACACACACATACACACAGATCTCTCTCTCTAACCTACCCACAATACACACACAGATCTCTCTCTCTCTCTCTCTCTCTCTCTCTCTAACCTACACACAGAGATCTCTCTCTCTCTCTCTAACCTACACACACATCTCTCTCTCTCTAACCTACACACACAGATCTCTCTCTCTAACCTACACACACAGATCTCTCTCTCTAACCTACACACACAGATCTCTCTCTCTCTCTCTCTCTAACCTACACACACAGAGATCTCTCTCTCTCTAACCTACACACACACAGATCTCTCTTTCTAACCTACACACACAGATCTCTCTCTCTCTCTCTCTCTCTCTAACCTACACACACAGATCTCTTCTCTCTCTTAACCTACACACACAGATCTCTCTCTCTCTCTAACCTACACACTCACATACACACAGATCTCTCTCTCTCTCTCTCTCTCTCTCTCTCTCTCTTTCTCTCTCTCTCTCTCTCTCTCTCTCTCTCTAACCTACACACACAGATCTCTCTCTCTCTCTAACCTACACAGACAGATCTCTCTCTCTCTAACCTACACACACAGATCTCTCTCTCTCTCTAACCTACACACACACTACACACACAGATCTCTCTCTCTAACCTACACACACAGATCTCTCTCTCTCTAACCTACACACACATACACACAGATCTCTCTCTCTAACCTACCCACACATACACACACAGATCTCTCTCTCTCTCTCTCTCTCTCTCTCTCTCTAACCTACACACAGAGATCTCTCTCTCTCTCTCTAACCTACACACACATCTCTCTCTCTCTAACCTACACACACAGATCTCTCTCTCTAACCTACACACACAGATCTCTCTCTCTAACCTACCACACACAGATCTCTCTCTCTCTCTCTCTAACCTACACACACAGAGATCTCTCTCTCTCTAACCTACACACACACAGATCTCTCTTTCTAACCTACACACACAGATCTCTCTCTCTCTCTCTAACCTACGCACACAGATCTCTCTCTAACCTACACACAAACATACACACACAGATCTCTCTCTCTCTAACCTACACACACACATACACACACAGATCTCTCTCTCTCTCTCTAACCTACACACACAGATCTCTCTCTCTAACCTACACACACATACACACACAGATCTCTCTCTCTAACCTACACACACAGATCTCTCTCTCTCTCCAACCTACACACACAGATCTCTCTCTCCAACCTACACACACATACACACACAGATCTCTCTCTCTCTACAACCTACACACACATACACACACAGATCTCTCTCTCTCTCTCTCTAACCTACACACACATACACACACAGATCTCTCTCTCTCTCTAACCTACACACACATACACACAGATCTCTCTCTCTCTAACCTACACATACATACACACACAGATCTCTCTCTCTCTCTCTCTCTAACCAACACACACATACACACACAGATCTCTCTCTCTAACCTACACACACATACAAACAGATCTCTCTCTCTAACCTACACACACATACAGATCTCTCTCTCTCTCTCTCTCTAACCTACACACACACACACATACACACACAGATATCTCTCTCTCTCTCTCTCTAACCTACACACACATACACACACAGATCTCTCTCTCTCTAACCTACACACACATACGCACACAGATCTCTCTCTCTAACCTACACACACATACACACACAGATCTCTCTCTCTCTCTCTCTCTCTAACCTACACACACATACACACACAGATCTCTCTCTCTCTCTAACCTACACACACACATACACACACAGATCTCTCTCTCTAACCTACACACACATACACACACATATCTCTCTCTCTGTAACCTACACACACATACACACACAGATCTCTCTCTCTAACCTACACACACATACACACACAGATCTCTCTCTCTCTAACCTTTACACACAGATCTCTCTCCACAACCTACACACACATACACACACAGATCTCTCTCTCTACAACCTACACACACATACACACACACATATCTCTCTCTCTCTCTCTAACCTACACACACAGATCTCTCTCTCTCTAACCTACACACACAGATCTCTCTCTCTCTACAACCTACACAAACAGATCTCTCTCTCTAACCTACACACACATACACACACAGATCTCTCTCTCTCTCTCTCTAACCTACACACACAGAGATCTCTCTCTCTACAACCTACACACACAGATCTCTCTCTCTAACTTAACACACATACAAACACAGATCTCTCTCTCTCTCTCTCTCTCTCTCTCTCTCTCTCTCTCTAACCTACACACAGAGATCTCTCTCTCTACAACCTACACACAGAGATCTTTCTCTCTAACCTACACACACATACACACACAGATCTCTCTCTCTCTCTAACCTACACACACACATACACACACAGATCTCTCTCTCTAACCTACACACACACATACACACACAGATCTCTCTCTCTCTCTCTAACCTACACACACATACACACACAGATCTCTCTCTCTCTACAACCTACACACACATACACACAGAGATCTCTCTCTCTACAACCTACACACACAGATCTCTCTCTCTCTACAACCTACACACACATACACATAGAGATCTCTCTCTCTACAACCTACACACACATACACACACAGATCTCTCTCTCTACAACCTACACACACATACACACACAGATCTCTCTCTCTACAACCTACACACACAGACCTCTCTCTCTACAACCTACACACACATACACACAATCTCTCTCTCTATAACCTACACACACACACATATACACACAGATCTTTCTCTTTAACCTACACACACACATAGACACTCAAGATCTCTCACTCTGTCTAACTTACACACACAGACACACACACGTCTGTCTGTCTGTCTGTCTCTCTCTCTCTCTCTCTCTCTCTCTCTCTCTCTCTCCTCTCTCTCTCTCTCTCTCTCTCTCTCATCTACACACACATACTCACAGATCTCTCTCTCTCTCTCCGTCTCTCTCTCTCTCTCTCTCTCTGTGTCTCTGTCTTACACACCCACACACACACCCACACACACACACACACACACACACACACACACGTATATATATATATATACACACATATATTTTTTTCTGCATATAGAACTTCCTGTAATCCATGTGGCTCTCTACCTATATATCTATGCATGGATCTTGACGGGCCTTATACTGTATCATAACTAAGTTTAGATTTGGCATTTCTGACTTGTCAATTCACTGCTATAGGTAAAGAAACCATAGACCAAAAGACTTAATTTGTAAACTATGTAAGGTTGCTGTTGAAAACGAAATGCACTTCTTATCTGTGGATGGGGTCACAGGTCTATTGATAGTTACAGACAGAGGTGGATGAAGCCACAGGTCTATTGATAGTTACAGACAGAGGTGGATGGGGACACAGGTCTATTGATAGTTACAGAGGTGGATGAAGCCACAGGTCTATTGATAGTTACAGACAGGTGAATGAAGCCACAGGTCTATTGATAGTTACAGACAGAGGTGGATGGGGACACAGGTCTATTGATAGTTACAGAGGTGGATGAAGCCACAGGTCTATTGATAGTTACAGACAAAGGTGGATGGGGACACAGGTCTATTGATAGTAACAGACAAAGGTGGATGAAGCCACAGGTCTATTGATAGTTACAGACAGAGGTGGATGAAGCCACAGCTCTATTGATAGTTACAGAGGTGGATGCAGTCACAGGTCTATTGATAGTTACAGACAGAGGTGGATGAATCCACAGGTCTATTGATAGTTACAGACAGAGGTGGATGAAGCCACAGGTCTATTGATAGTTACAGAGGTGGATGAAGCCACAGGTCTATTGATAGTTACAGACAGATGTGGATGGGGCCACAGGTCTATTGATAGTTACAGACAGAGGTGGATGAAGCCACAGGTCTATTGATAGTTACAGACAGAGGTGGATGAAGTCACAGGTCTATTGATAGTTACAGACAGAGGTGGATGAAGTCACAGGTCTATTGATAGTTACAGAGGTGGATGAAGCCACACGTCTATTGATAGTTACAGAGGTGGATGAAGCCACATGTTTATTGACAGTTATGGACAGAGGTGGATGAAGCCACAGGTCTGTTTATAGTTACAGACAGAGGTAGATGAAGCCACAGGTCTATTGATAGTTACAGACAGAGGTGAATGAAGCCACAGGTCTATTGATAGTTACAGACAGAGGTGGATGGGGACACAGGTCTATTGATAGTTACAGAGGTGGATAAGCCACAGGTCTATTGATAGTTACAGAGGTGGATGAAGCCACAGGTCTATTGATAGTTACAGACAAAGGTGGATGGGGACACAGGTCTATTGATAGTTACAGACAAAGGTGGATGAAGCCACAGGTCCATTAATAGTTACAGACAGAGGTGGATGAAGCCACAGGTCTATTGATAGTTACAGAGGTGGATGCAGTCACAGGTCTATTGATAGTTACAGACAGAGGTGGATGAATCCACAGGTCTATTGATAGTTACAGACAGAGGTGGATGAAGCCACAGGTCTATTGATAGTTACAGAGGTGGATGAAGCCACAGGTCTATTGATAGTTACAGACAGATGTGGATGGGGCCACAGGTCTATTGATAGTTACAGACAGAGGTGGATGAAGCCACAGGTCTATTGATAGTTACAGACAGAGGTGGATGAAGTCACAGGTCTATTGATAGTTACAGACAGAGGTGGATGAAGTCACAGGTCTATTGATAGTTACAGAGGTGGATGAAGCCACACGTCTATTGATAGTTACAGAGGTGGATGAAGCCACATGTTTATTGACAGTTATAGACAGAGGTGGATGAAGCCACAGGTCTGTTTATAGTTACAGACAGAGGTAGATGAAGCCACAGGTCTATTGATAGTTATGGACAGAGGTGGATGAAGCCACAGGTCTGTTGATAGTTACAGACAGAGGTGGATGAAGCCACAGGTCTATTGATAGTTACAGACAGAGGTGGATGAAGCCACAGGTCTATTGATAGTTACAGACAGAGGTGGATGAAGCCCCAGGTCTGTTGATAGTTACAGAGGTCCCTCCGGGGGGTTGCGACCTTGTCGTGGTCGGAGGGTTTGCGTGGTCCAGTGATCCCTTAGGCTTTGCTGGCGGGGGCATCAATACTTGGAGATAGGCTGTTTTTTTCACACTGCTTCTAGGCCTGAGAGGTGCAGATGCTGTTTGGCCTAAGCGTAACGTGGTAAGGAGTTGATGCCCCTGGTAGGGCTTCCCATGTCAGATAGGCTAAGGGTGAGGATCCTGACTAAGAGTAACCCGCCTTTCTCCTTTTCTTGTTTTCTGCCTCCCTTATTTGGCCCTTTTCTATCTTCGTCTCCTGTCATGTGACGTAGCCTCACATCAAGGCATGTGACGCTCCATCACATTATTTGTAATCATTCTCCACCATTAAAGGAAAATTAGTGCTTGCTAGTGTGATTATGAATCGATTGTCTGTAAGTGCCACGGATTAACAGGCTGGAAGTAAGG
>CM031616.1:74453122-74460622 GCA_018398815.1 Conus ventricosus
TAGTGCCGGTAGTCATCCAGAGGTTGCTGATTGAGGATATCTGTCGATTTGGATTTGTGTTTTCTGAACGACGGATCTGCAACTTACCTCCACTCTTCCACAGGTTCACTTCGTGCTTAGATTTGTCGGTTTGTGACCCCTCGCTGGTCCTGGACTATGAGTGGTCTGTCCAGACGATCTGCACGGAAGTGACCATTTCCCTGTTCTTTTACAGCCTATATTAACTGAACCCGCCTCTGTCTCTCACATCTCAATTATAAGAAAGCAAATGGGATCTATTTGCAGCCACTATTTCTAAGGAGTTCCAGGACACTGATTTTCTTCAGAGTCCGGACCCGGCAGAATCACTGACTACCACTGTGATCAACTGTGCTAAAACCTGTATTCCAGTGTCTTCCGACAAACTTCAAATGCCAAAAACACCCTGGTTCGATTCCGACTGCCAACAAATTTCCAAAGTTAGAAAACGGGCTCAGCGGCGGGTATACCAACGACCTTCGGGTCCCAACGCTAGAGCCCATCAGAAACTCCGTGCTAAATCAAGACACACTTTTAAAATCAGTAAACGTCGGTCCTGGAGAAGCTTCTGCTCCAGGCTGACATCAAAAACTTCTAAGAAAAAAGTGTGGAACATCATTAAGAAAATCAAAGGGAAGAACACCTGTCCCACTGTGAACCATCTCAAGTTTTCGGATTCTTTAATAACAGAAAAGAAAGCAGTTGCTAATCTGCTTGCTTCAACCATTGAAAAGAATTCCTCCTCTTCTAATAAATCAGTCACTTTTGTCAAACACAAAGCCCTAAAAGAAAAATCTCCCTGCAACTTTTCATCCGACAACATGGAAGACTACAATCTTCCTTTTACATTAAACGAGCTGAAATCTGCCTTACTCTCTTGCAGCGATTCCTCTCCATGTATAGATGACATACATTATCAACTATTGAAACATCTCCGCAAGAAGGTCTGAACATCCTGTTACAGGTATACAACCACGTGTGGACTACAGGTTGCTTTCCATCCTCTTGGCGGACAGCCCTCATTTATTCCATCCCCAAACCTGGAAAAGATCTTTCTAATCCATCTAACTACCGCCCCATAGCTTTGACCAGCTGTGTCTGTAAATTGATGGAAAAAATGGTCAATGCTAGGCTCATGTGGAAACTCGAAACCGATGGCCTTTTGGCGAAAGAACAGTGTGGTTTCCGCAAACATCGTAGTACAGTTGACCATTTGATTCGTCTGGAATCTACACTTAGGAACGCTTTTTTAAACAGACAGCATGCAGTGGCAATTTTCTTTGACTTGGAGAAGGCCTACGATACCACCTGGAAGTCGGGGATACTTCATGATCTCCACGATCTGGGTTTTCGAGGTCATCTTCCGCTTTTTATTCAAAATTTTTTGGAGAACGGACAGTTTCAGGTCCGGGTTGGCACCACTCTCTCTGATGTCCACGAGCAGGAGTTGGGTGTTCCACAGGGGAGCATACTATCTCCTGCCCTCTTTAGTATTAAGATCAACAACATTGTTCAATCAGTTCAGCGGGGTTCAGACTGCTCATTGTTTGTGGATGATTTTGCTGTCTACGCAACTGGAAGCCTGTACCCGAGTGTCCAGCGCAGGCTCCAGCTTTGCGTAGATAAAATCCATCGGTGGGCGGATGAAAAACGGTTTCACTTTTCTGCTACAAAAACCCAGTGTATTCACTTCCATAATTTCCGTCAGTTTTTTCCAGATCCGGAACTTCAAGTAGGGAAATCTCCCATTCCAGCTTTAAAGAGGCCAAATTTCTGGGAGTCATTTTTGACCAAAAACTTAACTTTCTCAGCCATATTAAAAAACCTCAAAACTGCTTGCCAAAAGGCACTGAATATTTGCGGGTCGTAGCACACACCGACTGGGGCGCTGATAAGAAAACTTTGTTGCACCTCTACAGAGCCTGGTCCGTTCCAAACTGGACTACGGTTGTGCTGTGTACGGCTCCGCAAGATCATCTTACCTCAAACTCTTGGACCTATCCACCATCAAGGGCTTCGTCTCTGTCTTGGAGCGTTCCGCACCACCCCTGTGTACAGCCTGTACGCAGAGGCAGGTGAACCTTCACTGTCCAACCGCAGGCTGAAACTGTCTTTGAATTATTACATCCGACTGTTCTCAGAACCGCAGAATCCTGCCTATGACTGTGTTTTTGACCCTCCGTTCCAAAGTAAGTTTGAAACAAACCCGAAATGTATTCCGCGTTTGGGCTTCGTATGCAGCCTCACGTGTGGAATGCAGGTATAGACCTGGGAGTAGTTTCCGATTTTTCAAGTTTCCGGATCAACCTCCATGGACCTTTTTCACACCAGAGATTCGTTTTGATCTCGCAGCTTTCCGTAAGGAGTCTACCAGCTCTCTGGCGTACAAGGCTTTGTATGCCGAGCTCTGTTCCAAATTCCCATCCTATCAAAAAGTTTTCACTGACGTTCCAAGTCTGAGGATGGAGTGGCCTGTGCAGCCTACTGCCCTGGGGCTCCTTCTCAGATATTGTTGGAACATATACATTCAGATGCTTCTGTCTATTCTGCTGAACTTACTGCTCTAGTACTGATCATGATCGAGCTCACGGTGCCATATGAAAACAGAATGGAGGCAGCTCAAATCTACAAGACTGAAAGATGCTGATCTGGCAAACAGCCTGAGGAGAGAAGGCTATCAGGTCAAAGTCCTCACTGCAGAAATTGGAGCTAGGGGATTTGTAGGAACGTCTGCATACAGCCTCATGAACAGCTCTCAGTTGCAGGGAAGGAAAAAACCAGAGCCCTGAAAGCAATGGCAGAAGCGGCAGAGAGGTGTTCAAGCTGGATCTGGTCAAGGAGGAACAAAAGTGAACTTCATAAGCTTAATTTCCTACAAATATCAGGTGTCCCTGTGGCTCAGTGGTTAAAGCGCGAGTCATTAAGTGGAAAATGAGCATCTCCAGAGGGTCATGGGTTCGAATCCCAGCCATGGCTCGTCCCAAGATGGGAAACAAAAAAAAAAAGGGGCAGCAGAGGGACATCCGGAGTCATGAACCAGGTGTGGGCCCAACCCCCCTAGAGTGTCAGGAGATAAGGGCCGAAACACTTGCTTGAAGGGGGCTTCTCTTCTGAGGACTCTCTGCTGCCACGCTCTCCACGAGTTTCTTTCTACTGGCTTGAAGATAATCTCCATTCTTCGAGGAGGGACTTTCTGGTTCTGTCGGATTCGCTGTCAGCTTTGGAGGCCATAGCTGGCCGCAACCTTCAGCATCCAGAACTTTTACTTTTTTTTGAACTTTTTAGCAAGTTGAAGGCGGACGGTTACAACATTACTCTTGCTTGGGTTCCTGGCCATGTTGGCATCGGCGGGAACGAAATGGTTGATCGTTTAGCCAAGAACGCCACAAGAGAGAAACTGTCCAACACTTATATCCCCTGCTCAGATGTGAAACCCAAAATTAACGATTATGTGAGAGACCTCTGGCAGGAGGATTGGAACACACAGACGAATAACAAACTCTTTCAGATCCGTCCAAACCTTAAAGACTTCCTCCCATCTACGTGGGTGGTCGTAAAGAGGAAACGGTTCTGTGCGGCTGCACACCGGCCATTCGTATTTTACCCATTCTTACCTTTTAAAGAGTGAAGAGCTCGTGGTGCATTCCATGTCATGCACCACTCACAATGAAAACATGTTCTTTTAGAGTGTTGGGACTTGCACGATGTGAGACACAAACATTTTACAGCGGAGTCCATGGAAGATCCTGTTCAGGGATGTCCCGCCTGACGTGATCCTTGGGTTTTTGAGAGAAATTAACATTTTTCATCTGATTTGAGATTTTACGGAAGAAGGATTTTTAACAAAGTTTCTGGTTCGTTTGTAGACGATGTCATTTAACGAGACGTGTGAAAGTTTTTTTTTTTTTTTTTTTTTTTTTTTTAAATGACTGGTGAGTTGATTTTAACGTGGTGACAGCCCTGATGTGGCCCTCTGCGGTCGGCTGGGCTATAAGCAACATATCTTATCTTATCTTATCTTAGTTACAGAGGTGGATGAAGCCACAGGTCTATTGATAGTTACAGACAGAGGTGGATGCAGTCACAGGTCTGTTGATAGTTACAGACAGATGTGGATGAAGCCACAGGTCTATTGATAGTTACAGACAGAGGTGGATGAATCCACAGGTCTATTGATAGTTACAGACAGAGGTGGATGAAGTCACAGGTCTATTGATAGTTACAGACAGAGGTGGATGAAGTCACAGGTCTATGATAGTTACAGAGGTGGATGAAGCCACAGGTCTATTGATAGTTACTGACAGAGGTGGATGAAGCCACACGTCTATTGATAGTTACAGAGGTGGAATGGGCCACAGGTCTATTGATAGTTACAGACAGAGGTAAGATAAGATAAGATGATGTTGCTTATTGCCCAGCTGACCGCAAAGGGCCACATCAGGGCTGACAGATAGAGGTGGATGAAGCCACATGTGTATTGATAGTTACGGTTACAGACAGAGGTGGATGAAGCCACAGGCCTATTGATAGTTACAGACAGAGGTGGATGAAGCCACAGGTCTATTGATAGTTACAGAGGTGGATGAAGACACAGGTCTATTGATAGTTACAGAGGTGGATGAAGCCACAGGTCTATTGATAGTTACAGACAGAGGTGGATGAAGCCACAGGCCTATTGATAGTTACAGACAGAGGTGGATGAAGCCACAGGTCTATTGATAGTTACAGAGGTGGATGAAGCCACAGGTCTATTTGAATAGTTACAGAGGTGGATGAAGCCACAGGTCTATTGATATTTACAGAGGTGGATGAAGCCACAGGTCTATTGATAGTTACAGAGGTGGATGAAGCCACAGGTCTATTGATGGTTACAGAGGTGGATGAAGCCACAGGTCTATTGATGTTTACAGAGGTGGATGAAGCCACAGGTCTATTGATAGTTACAGAGGTGGATGAAGCCACAGGTCTATTGATAGTTACAGAGGTGGATGAAGCCACAGGTCTATTGACAGACAGAGGCGGATGAAGCCACAGGTCTATTGATAGTTACAGACAGAGGTCGATGGGGCCACATGTGTATTGATAGTTACAGACAGAGGTGGATGAAGCCACAGGTCTATTGATAGTTACAGAGGTGGATGAAGCCACAGGTCTATTGATAGTTACAGACAGAGGTGGATGAAGCCACAAGCCTATTGATAGTTACAGAGATGGATGAAGCCTCAGGTCTATTGATAGTTACAGACAGAGGTGGATGAAGCCACAGGTCTATTGATAGTTACAGACAGAGGTGGATGAAGTCACAGGTCTATTGATAGTTACAGAGGTGGATGAAGCCACAGGTCTATTGATAGTTACAGACAGAGGTGGATGAAGCCACAGGTCTATTGATAGTTACAGAGGTGGATGGGGTCACAGGTCTATTGATAGTTACAGAGGTGGATGAAGCCACAGGTCTATTGATAGTTACAAACAGAGGTGGATGAAGTCACAGGTCTGTTGATAGTTACAGACAGAGGTGGATGAAGCCCCAGGTCTCTTGATAGTTACATACAGAGGTGGATGAAGCCACAGGTCTATTGATAGTTACAGAGGTGGATGAAGCCACAGGTCTATTGATAGTTACAGAGGTGGATGAAGCCACAGGTCTATTGATAGTTACAGAGTGGATGAAGCCACAGGTCTATTGATAGTTACAGACAGAGGTGGATGAAGCCACAGGTCTATTGATAGTTACAGAGGTGGATGAAGCCACAGGTCTATTGACAGTTACAGAGGTGGATGGGGTCACAGGTCTATTGATAGTTACAGAGGTGGATGAAGTCACAGGTCTATTGATAGTTACAAACAGAGGTGGATGAAGTCACAGGTCTGTTGATAGTTACAGACAGAGGTGGATGAAGCCACAGGTCTATTGATAGTTACAGACAGAGGTGGATGAAGCACAGGTCTATTGATAGTTACAGATGTGGATGAAGTCACAGGTCTATTGATAGTTACAGAGGTGGATGAAGCCACAGGTCTATTGATAGTTACAGAGGTGGATGAAGCCACAGGTCTATTGGTAGTTAAAGAGGTGGATGGGGCCACAGGTCTGTTGATAGTTACAGACAGAGGTGGATGAAGCCACAGCTCTATTGATAGTTACAGACAGAGGTGGATGAAGCCACAGGTCTATTGATAGTTACAGATGTGGATGAAGCCACAGGTCTATTGATAGTTACAGAGGTGGATGAAGCCACAGGTCTATTGATAGTTCAAAGGTGGATGAAGCCACAGGTCTATTAATAGTTACAGAGGTGGATGAAGCTACAGGTCTATTATTAGTTTCAGAGGTGGATGAAGTCACAAGTCTATTGATAGTTACAGAGGTGGATGGAGCCACAGGTCTATTGATAGTTACAGAGGTGGATGAAGCCACAGGTCTATGATAGTTACAGACAGAGGTGGATGAAGCCACAGGTCTATTGATAGGTACAGACAGAGGTGGATGAAGCCACAGGTCTATTTATAGTTACAGAGGTGGATGAAGCCAAAGGTCTATTGATAGTTACAGACAGAGGTGGATGAAGCCACAGGTCTATTGATAGTTACAGAGGTGGATGAAGCCACAGGTCTATTGATAGTTACAGACAGAGGTGGATGAAGCCACAGGTCTATTGATAGTTACAGACAGAGGTGGATGAAGCCACAGGTCTATTGATAGTTACAGACAGAGGTGGATGCAGTCGCAGATCTATTGATGGTTTGTATGGGTTGACAGGTTCAGCAGTGGGCACAGACAGAGGTGGATGCAGTCACAGGTCTATTGATGGTTTGTGTGGGTTGACAGGTTCAGCAGCAGGCACAGAGGTGGATGCAGTCACAGGTCTATTGATGGTTTGTATGGGTTGACAGGTTCAGCAGTGGCCACAGACAGAGGCGGAAGCAGTCACAGGTCTATTGATGGTTTGTATGGGTTGACAGGTTCAGCAGTGGACACAGACAGAGGTGGATGCAGTCACAGGTCTATTGATGGTTTGTGTTTGGTTGACAGGTTCAGCAGCAGGCACAGAGGTGGGATGCAGTCACAGGTCTATTGATGGTTTGTATGGGTTGACAGGTTCAGCAATGGGCACAGACAGAGGTGGATGCAGTCACAGGTCTATTGATGGTTTGTATGGGTTGACAGGTTCAGCAGTGGCCACAGACAGAGACGGAAGCAGTCACAGTCTATTGATGGTTTGTATGGGTTGACAGGTTCAGCAGTGGACACAGACAGAGGTGGATGCAGTCACAGGTCTATTGATGGTTTGCATGGGTTGACAGGTTCAGCAGCGGGCACAGAGAAGGTGGATGCAGTCACAGGCGCCGACATGCCGTGCATGAAGCATCGTGGGCAGCTGCACTACACACAGGCCGTGCTGCAGAGACCATGCGGCTGTCCTTGGCGGCGCCCCTGGGCGTGCCCCACAAGGCATTGTGGGATACCTCGGTGGGAGG
>CM031616.1:74463122-74495622 GCA_018398815.1 Conus ventricosus
TGGATAGATACATACTTCTTTGTTGTCTGGTATACATTACGATGGATAGATAGAGATGGATAGATACATACTTCTTTGTTGACTGCTATGCATTACGATGGACAGATAGAGATGGATAGATACTTCTTTGTTGACTGCTATACATTACGATGGACAGATACAGATGGATAGATACATATTTCTTTGTTGACTGCCATACATTACGATGGACAGATAGAGATGGATAGATACATACTTCTCTGTTGACTGCTATACATTACGATGGACAGATAGAGATGGATAGATACAGGTGGATAGATACATACTTCTTTGTTGACTGCTATACAATACGATGGACAGATAGAGATGGACAGATACATACTTCTTTGTTGACTGCTCTACATTACAATGGACAGATAGAGATGGATGCATACTTCTTTGCTGACTATTATACATTATGATGGACAGATAGAGATGGATAGATACTTCTTTGTTGACTGCTATACATTACGAAATGGACAGAGATGGATAGATACATACTTCGTTGTTGACTGCTGTATATTACGATGTACAGATAGAGATGGATAGATACATACTTCTTTGTTGACTGCTATACATTACGATGGACAGATAGAGATGGATAGATACGTACTTCTTTGTTGACCGCTATACATTATGATGGACAGATAGAGATGGATAGATACATACTTCTTTGTTGACTGCTATACATTATGATGGGCAGATATAGATGGATAGATACGTCTTTGTTGACTGCTATACATTACGATGGACAGATAGAGATGGATAGATACTTCTTTGTTGACTGCTATACAATACGATGGACAGATAGAGATGGATAGATACTTCTTTGTTGACTGCTATACATTGTGATGGACAGGCAGAGATAGATAGATACTTCTTTGTTGACTTCTATACATTACTTTGGACAGATAGAGATGGATAGATACATACTTCTTTGTTTCCTGGTATACATTACGATGGACAGATAGAGATGGATAGATACTTCTTTGATGACTGCTCTACTTTACGGTGGACAGATGAAGATGGATAGATACTTCTTTGTTGACTACTATACATTACGATGGACAGATAGAAATGGATAGATACCTACTTCTTTGTTGACTGCTATACATTACGATTGACAGATAGAGATGGATAGATGCTTCTTTGTTGACTGCTATGCATCACGATGGACAGATAGAGATGGATAGATACTTTTTTGTTGACTTCTATACATTATGATGGACAGATAGAGATGGATAGATACCTACTTTGTTGACTGCGATACATTACGATGGACAGATAGAGATGGATAGATACCTACTTCTTTGTTGACTGCTGTACATTATGATGGACAGATAGAGATGGATAGATAACTACTTCTTTGTTGACTGCTGTACATTATGATGGACAGATAGAGATGGATAGATAACTACTTCTTTGTTGACTGCTGTACATTATGATGGACATATAGAGATGGATAGATAACTACTTCTTTGTTGACTGCTGTACATTATGATGGACAGATAGAGATGGATAGATAACTACTTCTTTGTTGACTGCTGTACATTATGATGGACAGATAGAGATGGATAGATGCTTCTTTGTTGACTGCTATGCATCACGATGGACAGATAGAGATGGATAGATACTTTTTTGTTGACTTCTATACATTATGATGGACAGATAGAGATGGATAGATACCTACTTTGTTGACTGCGATACATTATGATGGACAGATAGAGATGGATAGATACTTACTTCTTTGTTGACTGCTGTTCATTATGATGGACAGATAGAGATGGATAGATACCTACTTCTTTGTTGACTGCTGTACATTATGATGGACAGATAGAGATGGATAGATACTTACTTCTTTGTTGACTGCTGTACATTATGATGGACAGATAGAGATGGATAGATACTTCTTTGTTGACTACCGTACATGTGAATGACGCTGCTCCCTGCTGTTGGCACTGGCGATGAAGAAACCGTTCCTCTGCTGAGCGTAGTAGACCGTTTCTGTCCTGTGTGGGGAGAGTAGCTTCCCTTGTTGAGGAGGAGAAATTCATGTTTTACAGTCAAGCAGGAATTTCCCATGAAATTGAGCTTTCTGAAGAAGAGGAAGATGCCAAGTTCATTATTGAAATAGGGAGACTGTGCTGACCGTGAAGACAATGTTAGTGACTCTGAAGACAATGTTAGTGACCATGAAGACAATGTTAGTGACCGTGAAGACAATGTTAGTGACCATGAAGACAATGTTAGTGACCATGAAGACAATGTTTGTGACCGTGAAGACAATGTTAGTGACCATGAAGACAATGTTAGTGACCATGAAGACAATGTTAGTGACCATGAAGACGATGTTAGTGACCGTGAAGACAATGTTAGTGACCATGAAGACAATGTTAGTGACCATGAAGACAATGTTAGTGACCATGAAGACAATGTTTGTGACCGTGAAGACAATGTTAGTGACCATGAAGACAATGTTAGTGACCATGAAGACAATGTTTGTGACCCTGAAGACGATGTTAGTGACCGTGAAGACAATGTTAGTGACCATGAAGACAATGTTAGTGACCATGAAGACAATGTTAGTGACCCTGAAGACAATGTTAGTGACCCTGAAGACGATGTTAGTGACCGTGAAGACAATGTTAGTGACCGTGAAGACAATGTTAGTGACCCTGAAGAGGATGTTAGTGACCCTGAAGACTGTGTTAGTGACCCTGAAGACTGTGTTAGTGACCCTGAAGACAATGTTAGTGACCCTGAAGACTGTGTTAGTGACCCTGAAGACTGTGTTAGTGACCCTGAAGACTGTGTTAGTGACCGTGAAGACAATGTTAGTGACCCTGAAGACGATGTTAGTGACCCTGAAGAGGATGTTAGTGACCCTGAAGACTGTGTTAGTGACCCTGAAGACTGTGTTAGTGACCCTGAAGATGATGTTAGTGACCCTGAAGATGATGTTAGTGACAATGAAGATGATGTTAGTGACCCTGAAGATGATGTTAGTGACCCTGAAGATGATGTTAGTGACCCTGAAGATGATGTTAGTGACCCTGAAGATGATGTTAGTGACCCTGAAGAAGATGTGTGAAAAAAAAAGTGAACTGTTAGGAACATGAGGCAAGGGGGAGGAAAGGTGTGTGTGTGTGTGTGTGTGTGTGTGTGTGTGTTGTCTGTGTGTGTGTGTGTGTGTGTGTGTGTGTGTGTCTGTGTCTGTGTTTGTGTGTGTCTGTGTGTGTGTTTGTGTGTGTGTGTGTGTGTGTGTGTGTGTGTGTCTGTGTCTGTGTGTCTGTGTTTGTGTGTGTGTGTGTGTGTGTTACTGCAGGTAACGCAAATGCAAGGATATTAAAAGGTCAGTTAGAATCAGCTGCCCTGATGTGATGGGTAGCTTATGGATGTGAGGGATGGGAGCTCATTTGTTTGATTTCCATCAAACTGATCTATCTGTAGTATTTATCTGCTCTGGCCAGCTCCTAGCAAAAGTGACGAGTGCTGTGGACTCATATAGGGAAATTAGACAAACACAATTAGGCTTCATCTACTCAATGGATACTTCTCAGAGATCCTGACCAACAGTGCAGGTGTCTGTGTATCCTAGGCCTGTGTGACTTTGGGATATCATAAAAAAGCCTTGAGTGCAGCCCTGTGATGTAGTTACTGACCAAAATGGAGCACCACAGCATTGTCTTGATGACCTGCATTCTGACAGGTCATCATTTCAAAAAAGTTTCAAGTTTTGTGACCCATCATGCCCTGCTCTTGTGATGACCTCAGCTTCACTGTCCTGTCCTTATCCTGCCCGTGGTGAGTTGATGAAGTTCCTGTCGATAGTCCTGCGATGAATGTGGGGCTGCCTTTGGGTGGGAAGATGTGAATTCACACTGGCACTGTGACAAAGCAGTGATTGTCATCAGCAAGGAGCTTAGTAGGGGGTGTCCTGTTTTTTACTGGATGAGAAGAGGCAGCGCTGAACACCACTGAAGTGACCGGGCAACAGTGCAGTGTCTCCTCTGATGGGTTGCCTCACGATGACTGGGTGTTGTTCATGCCCAGGGTGTTTGTTTTTTTTAAAGGGAACCAGGAGTGGCATGGGTACAGTGCCAAAGAAAAAGAAAAGAAAAAAGAAAGAACAGAAGAAATGAAAAAGCAAGGAGCTAGTAGCAAACAAAACAAATTAAACTTTTCTGTAAGTCCCTGTTGACTACACCATCCCAACGATGCGGGTCTCTGAAACCCATGCATTTCACAGAGGCTTTGTTTGTAAAGACTATGGGTCTTTGAAGGCTCCCAGAGTGTGAGATGTGGTAAAGGCTCTGTGAAATGTGTGGGTGTTTGAAGGCTTACAGAGTGTGAGATGTGGTAAAGGCTCTGTGAAATGTGTGGGTGTTTGAAGGCTCCCAGAGTGTGAGATGTGGTAAAGGCTCTGTGAAATGTGTGGGTCTTTGAAGGCTCCCAGAGTGTGAGATGTGGTAAAGGCTCTGTGAAATGTATGGGGTCTTTGAAGGCTCCCAGAGTGTGAGATGTGGTAAAGGCTCTGTGTCCCAGAGTGTGAGATGTGGTAAAGGCTCTGTGAAATGTGTGGGTCTTTGAAGACTTACAGTGTGTGAGATGTGGTAAAGGCTCTGTGAAATGTATGGGTCTTTGAAGGCTCCCAGAGTGTGAGATGTGGTAAAGGCTCTGTGAAATGTATGGGTCTTTTGAAGGCTCCCAGAGTGTGAGATGTGGTAAAGGCTCTGTGAAATGTATGGGTCTTTTGAAGGCTCACAGTGTGTGAGATGTGGTAAAGGCTCTGTGAAATGTCTGGTGGTGTGCACACAAGGGCAAAGTGCGGTAAAGGTTATCATGTATGATCCTGGAATGGCTATGTTGTCGGCATGGTGTTCAAATTACACCTTTAGAAAGAAATTTTTTTTTTTTTACCATTTTAAAATTTTTTTGCTGCTCTTATTGTAGTCTTGTGTATTGTATTCTAATTGTGATTATAAAGACTTGAAATACAAATTGAATGACAGACAGGTTATTAGCTTTTTGACAAAGAGCTTTATTTTCGTCAGAGTGTTTAAAATAGCTTAACTGTTATTATAAAGACTTAAAATACAAATTGAATGACAGATAGGTTATTAGCTTTTTGTTATAAAGATCTGTATTTTCATCTGACTGAAATAGCATACTCACTTAGGACGGACAGTTCTGTCCCTTGTTTTTCCCTGTGGACGGGCCATTTGTTATGGTTAGTAAAAAAATCACCAAAAATACAAAACAAGAGATAACTCAACGAAAGTTTCAGGAAGTGTTATTCATAAACTGTGTTAGTAGAATACAAAAGAATAAACTTCCCACTTTCATACGATTTCTTATGCTTGAGGTTGAAAAAATGTCCAGTTTTTTTCAGGTGCATCACAACACTCTTGCACAGAGTCAGTGGGTCCATGGCTTCACATTCAGCAGAAAAGTCAGTAAATACACTAAATGAGTTGGAAAAAAAAGGTAGATACACTCCAGGAAACTAAAGAAGATAGATAAATCACATGCCTGCTATGCACAAGCTAACTTGGAATAATGCAAAAATGGGGGCGTGGCACTCTGCTGACACACGAAGGCCAGAAGTACCAGAAAAAGGAGGCACTGTCGGAAAAAAACTCGAATCTTCGCGGCAGTCGTGTAAAGGAAAGCCAATGAACTCTTGCTCACTCAAATCCCCAGTCTTTCACCGCACGCAAACGCTCTGCTCACGTGGCGAATTGGCCCACCCTCACCTTCATCATCACTGAGCTCCACAGACGAGTCAGTGTCAGTTTCCTCTTCTCCTCGAAATTCTTCACTGGAATCACTTTCATCAGGTTCGTCATCCTCTTCTTCAATGTCTGAGCCTTCCGTTTGTAGCATTTTAATAACTTCAGTAATGTTAAAACATTGCCGACGGGCTTGACTTTGCTCCGACACATTGCAGAAAAACTAGTTTGAGACGCCATGTTTCTGTGCAGATTAGTAAGTCATATGGGTTGGTCTGGTCAATCAGCCACTGAGGCAAAGTGGGTGGTGGTGTGCCGTGAAACCGCTGTGCAGGCGAAGGAAGGAATGCTGACGATACTATTTATATCTTGTTGCCATGTACTGATCACGCTGCCACCGCATGAAAAATTGTTGAAGGCCGAAACCTTGATAGCGTTCGATCATACTGAAGCGTTGCGTCTTTGGAAAACGCTATAGCGTCTGTTCGTGACAAGAGAGTTAACTGTTATTATAAAATATAAATTGAATGACAGATAGGTTATTAGCTTAAAAAAAAAAAAATCTATTATTTTCATCAGACTGTTCAAAATAGCTCCAGAGATATTATGCTTTGACCATGTCTCCAGGCTGTCTGATATCCAGGGAGCATGGCAAAGGTCATGTTCCACTGAAAACATTTTTGTTTGTCATATTGATTAGATCTAGTTGTTTTTCTCAGCTTATGTGTGTATAAATGTGCATGTAACACTTTGGCTTTGTCCTCTTGAGATTTTGTTGTTGAGATTCAATCATCTGAAATGTGTACATAACAATAATTATTTGGTTAAGTCTCCTAGAGATAATTTTTTTTTAATTCAGTCACCTCACACACACACACACACACACACACACACACACACACACACACACACACACACACACCACACACACACACATATTCAGCCTAACTTATTCTGTTAGAGGCAACATTTATTTCTAGTTGTCCCTTGTCTTAGTGGAGAGATGTCTCCAGAAAGTGATGGTCCAAAAGTCAATTTTTGTTTACATCCCAGCCAACTGCGGTGGGCACTGTCGATGTCTTGCCCATACCAGGGCATATTCACATCGTTTATTTGGTGCTGGAAAGTCATGATCATGTTGGCTGAATGGGATTTCATGCAGCATTGAAAGCGGTGTGTGGAAAAGAGATAAAATGCTGCATGCTTATGTCTTTCTGATGTGGACGGTGCACACAGTACTGAGTAGTATGCACACATACACCTTACACACTGAAAGATATCTCTACATATATACATGCAAGTAACACACACACACGCACACACACACACACACACACACACACACACACACACACACACACACACACACTGGAATCTCTCTTTTATGGCTTAAAGTTAATGTCCTTCGTACAAAATTCCACAGAAATTTACAATGCGCTTGTGGAGCAGTCAACAGTTTCAATACTCTGCATTTTCTTTTTAATTGTTCCTATTTTAACTCATCTCTCTCCAACTTCCGGAAAAAAAGATTCCCAATGCATTTTCAGAATCTTCACACCTTTTTTACATTTGTAAATTCGTTGATGTTAAGCCCAGTTGGCTCGTTTGTGTAAATATTTCCAGGTTTTTTTATTTTTAATTTTTTTTTAATGCTTTGTAATTTATCTTTTAAATTGTTACATTTAGAACAGTAATTTCATTTCAGTTGTCAAAGTCGCACACACACACACACACCACACACACACACACACACACACACACACACACACCACACACACACACACACACACACACACACACTCGTACGTAGGCCTATTTGCATTTTGCATACACTATTTCCATTTCTCTCATCCACTCATTTTTGCATTATTTTGTCTAATATCACTTAAAGTGAACAGACGTTAAATTGAAGAACTAAACACACACACACACACACACACACACACACACACACACACACACACACACACACACACACACACACACACACACACACATTCTCTCTCTCTCTGTCTGTGTCTCTCACTGACCCTGTCTCTTTCTCTCTGTCTCTGTCTGTCTGTCTGTCTGCCTCTGTATTGAAAAATATCTATGCAAATGAATACCACCACCCATCCAGCTGTGTCCCCCAAGTATTCAAATGCAAAAATTATGAATGCAGATTCAACATTCTAGGAACACACACATTATGAATGCAGATTCAACATTCTAGGAACACACACATTATGAATGCACATTCACCATTCTAGGAACACACACATTATGAATGCACATTCACCATTCTAGGAACACACACATTATGAATGCACATTCACCATTCTAGGAACACACACATTATGAATGCACATTCACCATTCTAGGAACACACACATTATGAATGCACATTCACCGTTCTAGGAACACACACATTATGAATGCACATTCACCATTCTAGGAAAACACACGTTATGAATGCACATTCACCATTCTAGGAACACACTCGTTATGAATGCACATTCACCATTCTAGGAACACACACGTTATGAATGCACATTCACCATTCTAGGAACACACACGTTATGAATGCACATTCACCATTCTAGGAACACACACATTATGAATGCACATTCACCATTCTAGGAACACACACGTTATGAATGCACATTCACCATTCTAGGAACACACACGTTATGAATGCACATTCACCATTCTAGGAACACACACGTTATGAATGCACATTCACCATTCTAGGAACACACACGTTATGAATGCACATTCACCATTCTAGGAACACACACGTAATGAATGCACATTCACCATTCTAGGAACACACACGTTATGAATGCACATTCACCATTCTAGGAACACACACGTTATGAATGCACATTCACCATTCTAGGAACACACACGTTATGAATGCACATTCACCATTCTAGGAACACACACGTTATGAATGCACATTCACCATTCTAGGAACACACACGTTATGAATGCACATTCACCATTCTAGGAACACACACGTTATGAATGCACATTCACCATTCTAGGAACACACACGTTATGAATGCACATTCACCATTCTAGGAACACACACGTTATGAATGCACATTCACCATTCTAGGAACACACACGTTATGAATGCACATTCACCATTCTAGGAACACACGTTATGAATGCACATTCACCATTCTAGGAACACACACGTTATGAATGCACATTCACCATTCTAGGAACCACACATTATGAATGCACATTCACCATTCTAGGAGCAGACACATTATGAATGCACATTCACCATTCTAGGAACACACACATTATGAATGCACATTCACCATTCTAGGAACACACACGTTATGAATGCACATTCACCATTCTAGGAACACACACATTATGAATGCACATTCACCATTCTAGGAACACACACATTATGAATGCACATCCACCATTCTAGGAACACATACATTATGAATGCACATTCAGTATTCTAGGAACACACACATTATGAATGCACATTCACCACTCTAGGAGCATACACATTATGAATGCACATTCACCATTCTAGGAACACACACTTATGAATGCACATTCACCATTCTAGGAGCATACACATTATGAATGCACATTCACCATTCTAGAAACACACACCTTATGAATGCACATTCACCATTCTAGGAACACACACATTATGAATGCACATTCACCATTCTAGGAAACACACATTATGAATGCACATTCACCATTCTAGGAACACACACATTATGAATGCACATTCACCATTCTAGGAACACACACATTATGAATGCACATTCACCATTCTAGGAACACACACATTATGAATGCACATTCACCATTCTAGGAGCATACACATTATGAATGCACATTCACCATTCTAGGAACACACACATTATGAATGCACATTCACCATTCTAGGAACACACACATTATGAATGCACATTCAGCATTCTAGGAACACACATTATGAATGCACATTCACCATTCTAGGAACACACACATTATGAATGCACATTCAGCATTCTAGGAACACACACATTATGAATGCACATTCACCATTCTAGGAGCATACACATTATGAATGCACATTCACCATTCTAGGAACACACACATTATGAATGCACATTCAACATTCTAAGAGCATACACATTATGAATGCACATTCACCATTCTAGGAACACACACTTATGAATGCACATTCACCATTCTAGGAACACACACGTTATGAATGCACATTCACCATTCTAGGAACACACACGTTATGAATGCACATTCACCATTCTAGGAACACACACGTCATGAATGCACATTCACCATTCTAGGAACACACACGTTATGAATGCACATTCACCATTCTAGGAACACACACGTTATGAATGCACATTCACCATTCTAGGAACACACACGTTATGAATGCACATTCACCATTCTAGGAACACACACGTTATGAATGCACATTCACCATTCTAGGAACACACACGTTATGAATGCACATTCACCATTCTAGGAACACACACGTTATGAATGCACATTCACCATTCTAGGAACACACACGTTATGAATGCACATTCACCATTCTAGGAACACACACGTTATGAATGCACATTCACCATTCTAGGAACACACACATTATGAATGCACATTCACCATTCTAGGAACACACATTATGAATGCACATTCACCATTCTAGGAACACACATTATGAATGCACATTCACCATTCTAGGAACACACACGTTATGAATGCACATTCACCATTCTAGGAACACACACATTATGAATGCACATTCACCATTCTAGGAACACATACATTATGAATGCACATTCAGTATTCTAGGAAACACACATTATGAATGCACATTCACCATTCTAGGAGCATGCACATTATGAATGCACATTCACCATTCTAGGAACACACACATTATGAATGCACATTCAGCATTCTAGGAACACACACGTTATGAATGCACATTCACCATTCTAGGAACACACACGTTATGAATGCACATTCACCATTCTAGGAACACACACGTTATGAATGCACATTCACCATTCTAGGAACACACACATTATGAATGCACATTCACCATTCTAGGACACACACATTATGAATGCACATTCACCATTCTAGGAACACACACATTATGAATGCACATTCACCATTCTAGGAACACACACGTTATGAATGCACATTCACCATTCTAGGAACACACACGTTATGAATGCACATTCACCATTCTAGGAACACACACGTTATGAATGCACATTCACCATTCTAGGAACACACACGTTATGAATGCACATTCACCATTCTAGGAACACACACGTTATGAATGCACATTCATCATTCTAGGAACACACACGTTATGAATGCACATTCACCATTCTAGGAACACACACGTTATGAATGCACATTCACCATTCTAGGAACACACATGTTATGAATGCACATTCACCATTCTAGAAACACACACCTTATGAATGCACATTCACCATTCTAGGAACACACACATTATGAATGCACATTCACCATTCTAGGAACACACACATTATGAATGCACATTCACCATTCTAGGAACACACACATTATGAATGCACATTCACCATTCTAGGAACACACACATTATGAATGCACATTCACCATTCTAGGAGCATACACATTATGAATGCACATTCACCATTCTAGGAACACACACATTATGAATGCACATTCACCATTCTAGGAGCATACACATTATGAATGCACAATCACCATTCTAGGAAACACACACATTATGAATGCACATTCACCATTCTAGGAACACACACATTATGAATGCACATTCAGCATTCTAGGAACACACACATTATGAATGCACATTCACCATTCTAGGAACACACACATTATGAATGCACATTCAGCATTCTAGGAACACACACATTATGAATGCACATTCACCATTCTAGGAGCATACACATTATGAATACACATTCACCATTCTAGGAACACACACATTATGAATGCACATTCACCATTCTAGGAGCATACACATTATGAATGCACATTCACCATTCTAGGAACACACACATTATGAATGCACATTCACCATTCTAGGAACACACACGTTATGAATGCACATTCACCATTCTAGGAGCACACACATTATGAATGCACATTCACCATTCTAGGAACACACACATTATGAATGCACATTCACCATTCTAGGAACACACACGTTATGAATGCACATTCACCATTCTAGGAACACACACGTTATGAATGCACATTCACCATTCTAGGAACACACACATTATGAATGCACATTCACCATTCTAGGAACACACACATTATGAATGCACATTCACCATTCTAGGAACACACACATTATGAATGCACATTCACCATTCTAGGAACACACACATTATGAATGCACATTCACCATTCTAGGAACACACACATGTTCACACAATGACAGTTGCTGCCCTCTTGCTTCATGGATGGATGGTCGAGAGAATGGAGTTCATGGGTTAACCCTGCCCCCACCCCCCACCCCACCCCCACCCGGATGGTCGACAGAATGGAGTTCATGGGTTAACCCTGCTCCCACCCCCCACCCCCTCAGTAACCACTCCCCTCCATCTAGTTCCATGAAAATTGAAGAAAAGAAATCATTCATTGCAATGTATTCCACCCAGACGTATGTGTCCTTTACAGCTTGACGAAAGAATCGACAATCTTCACAGACATTTGTGACACCGAGACAAACTCACTGCCTTGAAGTGCTGCATGAACTGCAAGGACCATAAAACTTCACTGCTCATGTTATTTTAATGGAACTTCTTTCACAGTAATACACATTCGCACACACACACACACGCACACACACACACACACACACACACACACACACACACACACACACACACACACACACACACACATGTATGCATGCATGCATGTGCATGGTGTGACATTCTTTTGCAAGAAAGATAAAAAAGACAATTTGTCCAGCCCCCAAAGGTTTCAAACTCATGCTTGTTGATTTTGTTTTTGTTTTTTGTTTTGTTTTATGTGCAGAGCACCAAAATCAGCTGTATAACTTTGTTGTATGTACCATAATATGTATTTATGCAGCAATATATATATATTCAGATTCGTTCCTGAAACCCAAAATTAACGATTATGTGAGAGACCTCTGGCAGGAGGATTGGAACACACAGACGAGTAACAAACTCTTTCAGATCCGTCCAAACCTTAAAGACTTCCTCCCATCTACGTCGGGAGGTCGTAAAGAGGAAACGGTTCTGTGCCGGCTGCACACCGGCCATTCGTATTTTACCCATTCTTACCTTTTAAAGAGTGAAGAAGCTCCGTGGTGCATTCCATGCCATGCGCCACTCACAATGAAACATGTTCTTTTAGAGTGTTGGGACTTGCATGATGTGAGACACAAACATTTTACAGCGGAGTCCATGAAGATCCTGTTCAGGGATGTCCCGCCTGATGTGATCCTCGAGTTTTTGAGGGAGATTAACATTTTTCATCTGATTTAAGATTTTACGAAAGAAAGATTTTTAACGAAGTTTCTGGTACGTTTCTGGACGATGTCATTTACAGAGATGTGTGAAAGGCTTTTTTTTTTTTTTTTTTTTTTTTGATGACTGGTGAGTTGATTTTAACGTGGTGACAGCCCTGATGTGGCCCTCTGCGGTCGGCTGGGCTATAAGCAACATTATCTTATCTTATCTTATCGTTCCTGTCGCAGCTGAATCTCTAACTTTTGTAAGATATGCCATGACATGTACATATTCATTCCTATCACAGCTGAATGTATGATAATTTTCTGGAAGTGCTTTCTGTTCAGAATCAGTCTGTTAATCTGGTTTGTATTTAAAAGATGACTGTACAGGTTTAACAGATTTTTATTATTCTGGGAGTATAATTTTGAAGAGAATCATTATCTGGTAGTTATGTATACGCATGTCATACTGCGCTTATGGAATTGGGAAGATACAAAATGAAATGGAATTCTGTCACAGGTGGTCATATACTGACTTGGTTCATTCTGGTGAAGACAAAGTTTTTGAGATTGAGTGTACACTTGATTCGTGCCCTTCTCTCCAAAGGTTTAAACTTCAAATGTCTGTCTTTTTGTTTGTTGTCCTTTTGGAATAAATCTAGATGAATTTGATGCACACTTTGAATTAGTGTGAAAGATGAATGTGTGGATGTGTTTCAGGATGGTGATATTATTATGTTTAATATCGGCTGTCATTTCTTGCTCTTCTTGGATAATAGATTTTCACTTCTTGAGCTTAAAGGTCTACTTTAGAGATTTTTGATAATTTGTTAAAAACAGGTCTACATGTCACATAACTACAGTATGGTATTCATTTTCAAAAAAAGTCGCCGGAAGAATTTAATAGATAAAAAACGAGTTTTGCACACCTGTTCAAACACCGCGCGGTAGACCGAAAACCGTGACGTCACTTGATGGACTGGCCGTCAGCGGCGACCTACACAACAAGCCAACGCCAAGTGAAATCAACACGAGTTGCGATCCCCCACAGCCTAAAAAGTCACGAGGGGGTGGCAGATATTGTGCTGTAGGTGTGTGCAGCAGCTCAGCAGGAGACGGATATTCTTTGCACACATTTCCATCTGATCCAGATACTCGAAAGAAGTGGATTCGGTTGGTGCAACCAAAGAACTATCTTTGGTGCAACCATGCCGGGCCACCAAGTTCTTTTTACCACGTCAGTTCCAGCTGGACCACGGAAACGAGCTGTTCCGACAATTGCCGAGCCCGTTCGAGTGGATCAAAAACTTCGTCTGCATTGTGCGCGTATACTTTGAAGCCGGAGTGGTAAGCTCGTACAGATGAGTACGATAGTCGCACGTTTATTCTGTTATCTATGGACAGATCACACTTGTTAAATTAAAACACGTTAAGGCTTGAGGAAGGAGAATCTCCGCTCGCCGTCCACGCGTGATCGCATCAAGAAGTCAGTCGGTAGGCTTCCTCGAGACTTCGGTAAAGTCCGTACGCCTTCGGAATGATGTGTTCGGGCGTCCAGCTGGAACTGAATAGCTCGTTTCCGTGGTCCAGCTGGAACTGACGTGGTACAAAGAACTTAGCGTTCAAACTGATAAGGTAAAGGCCTTGCAGAAACATCCCCAGAGTTACATTGGCTGTCGCAATCATAGTCACTGCTTTTACATGATAAATTAAATACCGATCGGGATGTGCAAGAACCATCAGAATCGCTTTCTGTCGCCGTTGGCTTGTGTAGGTCGCGGCTGACGGCCAGTCCATCATGTGACGTCACATCCAAGAGTAGTTAAGCCATGCCAAGATTTAGTTGATTACCTCCCGTTTTCCTGATTACAGGTGAAAATCCCCACTTTCGCGGATCGATTTCGTGTGATCGGGAGAGAATCGGATGTTTGTTTTATCAATTTATCAAACATTTCATATTTCTGCATAAGCTGACCAATTATCGAAAACCTCTAAAGTAGACCTTTAAGAACAAGTATTTTTGTGCTGGTATCTGTTGAACTGTCACACCCATCTAGATGACTGCTGTGGATAGAAAAAAAGATTTGAATCGCTTTTTATATGACACCTTTCAAAATATGTATGGGAAATTATTTTTAAGTTCAAAACCAGATGATACCCCCCCCCCCCCTCCCCTTGAAAAGACTAGCACAACACACTGCCACTTCAAACCAAGTGTTGAGGGGAATCCCTGTCGTCTTCTTTCCCCTTCCTGAGGGAATGAAATGAGAACAGGGGAGAGGTTCATGTCAGGTTTAATGGACTGAAAAACCTGATCACTTTTGATGAGCAGAAAGCGACCAGTGACTGAAGTCATTATGATGAGCAGAAAGCGACCAATGACTGGAGTCATTATGATGAGCAGAAAGCGACCAGTGAAAGGAGTCATTATATGTAGATAGAAAGTTGAAGTTGTCACAGTCGGACTCCGTTGTTAGCTGAGCATGAATCCTGGCTTTGGAATCATTTTGATTCATAGATCTCCATTCCACCACAAGAGAAAGGGGCACACACGCACACACACTTGCACACACACACACGCACACGCACATGTGCACATGCACACAGACACAGACACACACATGCACAGCACACACACACACACACACACACACACACACACACACACTCGCACACACACACACACACACACACACACACACACACACACACACACACACACACACACACAGAACACGCCTCATGTGCACACACACTGGGGGCCAGAATAGCTCAGTTTGTAGAATGCCAGACTCGTGACCACAGGTTGCTTCAGATCTATTTCCAGAAAAGTCCTTCAAAGAAGACTATTAAAGAGAGGTTCTGTATGCGGAAGCATGCATACATCTTGCGCATGTATAAAATCCTGTCATCAAATTTCATAAGCAAAAACCAGTTCTGCCCGGTGATGTGGACGAATGTATGCACATAGCATACATCCTTCATGAGAAATTGAAAGAATACACAGAAAACTGAGTGACACGGGAAATGACTGAACGTAGCTTCAGCAGGCAGCTCTTGTGTTGGCTCTACCCTGGTTGGCATGCTACTGTGTAAATGAGAGTGTGGACTGGACAGAGATTAGGGCTGGATCTCTAACTGAGACTAAGCATTATATAACTACTCTTCAAAATAATTTGACAACAACACACACACACACACACACACACACACACACACACACTCACTCAAAAGATACTCTTCACACCACACCACAGACGCATTTTGATGTACATATTAACATATATACACAAACATATATACAAAGTATGCACATATTCACAGTACCATTGCTGTCACAGCTTAAGCCGCACTATACAGCAGCCGTTTATCAATCCATTTTTTTTCTTAGTTTATATTTTATCAATTTCAGGTGTCTTTAGAATGTACAATCTCTGTTATGAGCATTTAAAATACATACAAACAAACAAAAACAGGCCCACAAAAAAAAACCCCGAAATACTGGCCAACAACAAGTGAGAGAAGAAAAAAATGAACATGTGCTCAGTCTCCTGATCAAGAACTGACTCTGGGCTGAAGCCAACACAGCAAACTGGCCCATCCAAACATGTGGCCATACAGGAATAACGGCAGGAAATCGATCTGTGAATATGAACTGACTACTGAATGAAGAGGGGGAAAAAAAAAAAAAACCCAGAAAGGAAAGAAAACCACAAAACTCGTGATCTGGATGAATACAATATATATTTCCCAGACTATATGGAAGGGGCTGGGCCGCTATTGCGCGGGGCCGCTATTGCTATTATGCGGGTCCGCTATTGCGTGGGTCCGCTATTGCGCGACCTAAGAACATTAATATACATAGTCTTTGCCATGAAGACTAGCAGCCTAAAGTATAAAACAACAGTGTCGCCTAAGGTATAAAATACGTTGCAGCCTTAGGCTGCATCGTACATTATAACTTAGGCTGCAACGTATATTATACCTTAGGCGGCACTGTGTATTTATACCTTAGGCTGCATTGTGGCTTACTTGGATTATACCTTAGGCTGCATCGTATATTATACCTTAGGCTGCATCGTATATTATACCTTATTCCGGATTCCCGCACAAAGTCGGTATTTTTGGTTGCAAATTAGGTAGTTTTAACTAAAGTAGTCAAGGGAAAGAACATTTGAGAGAATTTAACAAAAAACCGACTTGGAACACGTTTGAATGATTGTCAGCACAGTATTCTCTAGGCTGCGTCTCTTGGCTTTGGCTATTTCTGTTACACTGTTTTGAGAGATTGGTTGAATGACAAATAGTCACCGCGCAATAGCGGCCCCACGCAATAGTGGGCCGACCCCATATGGAAAGACAGCAAAAGCTTTCTTTGTTCAATATACAGAACTTGCAAGGAGAAAAAGAAAAAGAAAAAAAAAACATCCACAAAAGAATGCATCCACAAAAAAGTCACCATGGCTCAAACATAAAAGATTTCTCTCAACTTCTAAACTAGCAAAAAAAGATAAGGAAAAAAAAAGTTACCATGATGTAAACATCAAGTTGTCACAGTGCAAACAGTAAAGACATCTCTCCACTACTATACTGGCAAAGATTGCATGTCCACCACCAAGTGACCATGATCCAATCATCAAAGATATCTCTGTACATCTATAGTGACGAAAATGGTGTTCACCAACAACTTATTATGGTGAAAACATTGAAGATGTATTTGCATATTTTATATTGTTGAAGATTGGGTCCACCAACAAGTTACCTATGGTGAAAACATTGAAGATATTTTTGTGAATCTATATTGGCAAAATTGGGTCCACCAACAGGTTGCCATGGTGAAGACATTGAAGTCATATTTGTATATCTACATTCATGAAAACTGGATCCACCAATAAGTTACCACAGTGAAAACATCGAAAATATATTTGTATATCTATAACTGGTGAAAATTGGGTCCACCAACAAGTTACCATACTGGCGAAAATTGGGTCCACTACCATGTTACCATGGTGAAAACATTCAAGGTATATTTGTGTATCTATACTGGTGAAAACTGGGTCCACCAGCAAGTTACCATAGTGAAAACATTTAAGATCTATATATCGGGGAAAATTGGATCCACCAACAAGTTACCATGGTGAAAACATGGGGTGCGTAGCGCAATCACTACGTATCTAAAGCACTACCAGTTATTAGCCCTACGACCAATAGATCTACGTGTCGTAAACCATACGACCCTTTAAGACTACGTGTCTATATCACTACAATTGACCATGTATCGAAAAGCTATTCATGTTCGCGTTCTCTAAAACTACGTGTCTATATCGCTATGCCCGTTTGCTCTACAGCAGAAAGAAAGAAAAATAGTGACAACGGCCCGTTTGTATGGGGATGGTGTAGCACAATCACTACTGGATAATGTCAGTAGGGGACTAGCGGAGGCGCTATATGTTCCCCCATGTCTATGTTCCCCCAGGTCTATGTTCCCCCACCTCCATATTCCCCAGGTCTATGTTCCCCCACTTCCATATTCCCCCAGGTCTATGTTCCCCCACCTCCATATTTCCCCAGGTCTATGTTCCACCACCTACCTACCGTGCCGTACGTGACCTCGCGCCGTACGTGTCCTCGTGCCGTACGTGATCTCGTATCGTACGTGACCGGATTGTCATACTTGTTACAGAATCTAAGTTGTATCCTGACTAGATATGTTGCAATGTTCATATCTTATGCTTTAAACCCGAGATAAGAGACGGAATACATTTAATTGTCACAAGATTGTATTGATCCTTTCTTTGCTTTGCTTTGTTTTTCTCTGTATTTGGTGACAGGAGTCATTGTTACTCATTAATTTGTTGTTCATTTACAGTTCTTTAGTTAATGTGTCAGTACACGCGTGTTTCCATAGCTATACGGGTTGGTGACCTTACGTTAAAATTCCTGAGTCCCTGAGTATATGTGGATGGTTTAGTGCGTCAAAATATATTTTTTGTAAATCATTTTCTTTCCTAGTTCCATCCCTCCTCCACGTTATATAAGGCCAAGAGCCCCTGGCCTAAGACCAAAGTACAATAAAAAAAAAAATGTTCCGAGTTCCGAGTTGTATTAAATTACGATAATTGAAATTACCAAAATACAGAAATCGAGAGAGAGAGAGAGGGAGAGAGAGAGAGAGAGAGAATTAGAGAGAGATAATTAGAGAGAGACAAAGACAGAGAGACAGCGATAATTAGAGAGAGAGAGAGAGAGAGAGATGCGGAGACAGAAAGATGCGGAGACAGAGATTCAGAGAGACAGAAAGAGATAATCTAAGAACTCTCTCTCTCTCTCTCTCTCTCTCTCTCTCTCTCTCTCTCTCTCTCTCTCTCTCTCTCTCCTCCCCTCCCTCTCTCTCTCTCTCTCTCTCTCTCTCTCTCTCTCTCTCCTCTCTCTCTCTCTCTCTCTCTCTCTCTCTCTCCAACAAGGTGGGCAGAAGGCATTGTGCTCAAAACAGTATCGGTATTTAATTGATGAGTAATAGGCCTAGTCTGTCCAATACAAAAATCTGCGCTGCCAGTGCAGCAGTTCTAAATTTCATCATGTAGAGCTATTGCCACGTAGTGCTAAAGAAAGAAATAGAAAACAAAACACACGAAAGTATGTAGAGCTACTGCCACGTAGTGCTAAAGGACAGTAGCCAATAGAGATCGCAAGTCAGCCTTCGAGCTTCTTTCTCCTTCTTTGCCATCTATATAGAGCTAATCAAAATGTCCATTAGTGACAGAGGGCAGTCGCTTTTTAGCTACTTTTCGTTACTTCTCGTAGTGCCAAAACAAGGTAGAGGTTTGAAATACGTAGTGCTATTGCTACATGACTAAGCGACTATTGGAATGAGAGAGAGAGAGAGAGAGAAAGAGAGAGAGAGAGAGAGAGAGAGAGAGTGAGAGAGATGAAGTGTGAAATGCAAAAATTCACTTTCGTCCGAAAATCGATTTTCATCAAATTATTGATCAATAGGCCCGATAATCAATAACCAGGTGCAAATAACGCCTGATAATCGATTATCGAACCGGTTATTGATTTCTACACCTTGTATTGATTTTGGTAAATAATTTGCACATAAAATTGATTTTTGGCCCGTTATTGATTATCGGGGCCGGTTATTAATTTCCGGCGTAATTTGCACCTGGTTATTGATTATCGGGTTTGTTGGTAAGTAATTTGCACATAAAATCGATTTTCGTACCATGAAAATCGATTTTCGTGAAATGCACACAATTCACTTTCCGGCCGAAAATCAATTTTCATAGTATGAAAATCAATTTTATAAGCAAATTACTTACCAATAGGCCCAATAATCAATAACCAGGTGCAAATAATGTCTGATAATCGATTAGCGGGGCCGGTTATTGAATTTTACACCTAACATTGATTTTGGTAAATAATTTGCACATAAAATTGATTTTCGGCCCATTATTGATTGTTGGGGCCTGTTATTGATTACCGGCGTAATTGCACCTGGTTATTGATTATTGGGACTATTGGTAAGTAATTTGCACAGAAAGTCGATTTTCATACTATAAAAATTGATTTTCGGCCGGAAAATGAATTCTGTGAATTTCACGCTTCAGAGAGAGAGAGAGAGAGAGAGAGAGAGTTTATATATGTGTATCTGTCATGCCTTAAAACAATACCAACAATAGCAAAAAAGAAATTAGAAGGAGAGAGAGAGAGAGAGAGAGAGAACGAACGAACGAATTTTATTTTCAGAGGGTAATGGAATAAGCATCACTGCTTTTTTACATCCAGCCCTCCGGGGCCAAAAGAAATTTAAGAAAGGAAAGGAAAACAACAACAACAAAATATTGATTAATATAAAATAATGGAAAATCACTCTTAAATATTGTCACGGACAAAAAAATAAACAACCAAAGTCGTGGTCCAGGCTGTTTGGACATAAGCTCAAACTCAAATATTCTGAGCGCTAGGCAGACGGCCCATGTGTCGGGTCCAGCCAATTAAGCATAGCGGAGAGGCTCCACGGAGACGGTCTGTCCAGCCAGACGGACTAAGTAGCTGACCGACGCCTCGATGTCTGGTCAAATGAGTCTCGACGCCCGGATCAGACTCATCCGGCCAATTTAGGCACAGCGAGGAGGCTAATCCTAATCCTCCACGGAGACGGTCTGTCCAGCCAGACAGACTAAGTAGCTGACCGACGCCTCGATGTCTGGTCAGACGAGTCTCAATAGGTCTGGGCCAGACTGATCTAGCCAATTTTACGACGTTGCCGGAAAGGGAGAGGGAGAAGGTAGTGTGTGGTGGGGGCGAAATCAAGCTAATCAATTAAATGACCAATTGACCACCACAGAGAGTAAGGCGTGTAGGCGTGACTGTCATGATTTGAATATCCAATGGAATTAGAGGGAGATAACTTCGGGTACGAGGCGGTAAAAATACTGACCAATGGTACTCACCCTTGGGCACGTAGGTAGGGGATAAAGTAATGCGTGAGTGAGAGAGAAAGGGGAACGAACAGAGACAGAGAGAGAGGAAGAGGTTCTGAGCAAGCTCTGCTCGAGAGGAAGAGCAGAGAGATGAGGGGAGGAGAGAAGAGAACCAAGTGGAGGCATTAGCACCAGATAAAGTCTGCAGAGGGAGGACTAAAGAGAGATGTGGAGAGAGAGAGTTGCTAACTAATGAAGAGAAAAAGAAAGAAAAGAAAAGGAAAAGAAAGCAACCATGTCCATTTGATAGAGCAGACTAGAAGAGAGAGAGAGAGTGCAATGCGTTAATGCAGGAAGAAAGAAAGGAGAACAGATCGATGTTGATAGTCACTGTTCCATCTGAACCGGGGTTCGACCTCATACCTGGCAGCGTCACTTCGTCAAGCAGAACCCACAGACCAACGCCAGTGCCAGCAGTCTAACCTGACCAGTGCCGGCAGTCCAACGCCAGTGCCAGCAGTCTAACCTGACCAGTGCCAACAGTTGTGTCGTGCTTGTGAAAGTGACAGTGAAAAGAAAAAAAAAGGGAAAGAAAAAAAGACAGTGATTCGTGAATAGTTAAGATCACCTGGCCAGGTAAAGTAGAAATCTATTTATACCCGGGTTAGTTAATGATGTTTTAGATAAATGATTTTGTGAAGTTCAGGAAAGAGAGAATGTTTTATTCTGTTTGATTCCATATGCATTGATGTTTCGTTCTATGATCATGTGTAGTAAAGTTATAGACTTTACTAGTGGTTTGATGTGATGAATGCATGATATATGAATGAGATCGTAAGCAAGCTGTGAGTGTGTTTGGGCTGTGCGCTAGTCCTTCCTCCACTGACATCACCCGAGGTTGACAAATATAACATATGAAAATACAAAAGGATACAAAATCTATGTACAGAGGGAACACCGACAGAAGGTGTGGGAGACGGTGGGGGTGGGAGTGGGATGGGGTGGGATGGGGGACAATTAAGAATGAGAGGGCGGGGGGAGAAAAGGAAGAACTGATAAAGAAAATGAAACATTTACACAGAACAGTTATTGGTACATCTTTGGGCAAAGTGGTGTAAGATCAGGCAGATACATCAAGTACGTGAAAAGATTGGATTTAAACTTACTAGTGTTTGGTTCGTTTTTCAGTTTTTCTGGGATATTATTCCACAGCCACCCACCAGAATAAGCAAGGCTTGATTTGCATAAATTAATTGATGGGAAAGGGAGATTTATTTTATGCGAATGACGATGATCATTAGAAGTAAATATATTCCTTAAATAGGAAGGAGCACTGCCGTGTAGTATTTTATGCATAAAGAGTGCTTTGTTGTACAATAGTTTGGTCTTAAATGGAAGGATACCTGCTCGTTCATAATCAGGGTGCCCTAGCGAGGGTTCATCAATTGTTATTTTGACAGCTCTCTTATATATACTAGTCAATGGTTTAAGCAACTTATTGCTCGCTAAATCCCAGAGTGTCGAGGCATAGTCAATATTTGGTTGAATATAAGATTGAAAAAATAATAAGAGAGAGAGAGAGGGGAGAGAGAGAGAGAGAGAGAGAGAGAGAGAGAGAGAGAGAGAGAGCGTTATAGTAAATGTCAGTTATTTGGCTGCTGTCGCAGCAGGTTATAACAAATGGGGGTGGACGAGAGAGAATGGTCGAAAGAAAGTGTGTCTGTCATGCCTTAAAACAATACCAACAATAGCAAAAAGAAATTAAAAGGAGAGAGAGGAGAGAGAGAGGAGAGAGAGAGAGAGAGAGAGAGAGAGAGCTGAACTAATATTTTACCAGTATTACGTATACTATATGGTGACAGGAAGAGAAAAGAGAGAGAGAGAGAGAGAGAGAGAGAGAGAAATTGATAGACATTGCGCACGTGCGCGCGCGCGCACACACACACACACACACGCACGCCCGCACACACGCACACACACACACACACACACACGCACACACACACACTGACATTCTTTCGTAATTTGTTTCATTTTTTTAAAATCGTAGTGATATAGAGTGAGATAGAGACGTAGCGATAAAGACGGTGTCTGGAAATCGTAGTGGTAATCATAAATAGTTGTATAGGTACAAGTTATGAAGTGAAATCGTCTTGCGAATGACACTGTAGTGATATCGGGTAGGCTAATAGTCGTTTGGATATGTAGATTAGTGTTCCGTAGAGCTTTAGCCCGTTAGTGATATTGACACGTAGTGATTACGGGATGTCCCCAAAACATGGAAGATATATTTGTATTTCGGTGAAAATTGGGTCTACCAACAAGTTACCATGATGAAAACATGGAAGATATATTTGTTTTTCGGTGGAAATTGGGCCCACCAACAAGTTACCACGGTAAAAACATTGCAGATACATTTGCAACGAACTGTAACAGCATCTTTGTAAGTTTGGTGTAAAACGACATTATTTTATACCACGGGACCTTACTCTGTCGGCTCAATCTGTGAGAGTAACTATCATATGACTAGACTCGAAATGACAACAAAAGAGGCTTGATTGGTCAGCATCACACGGTCCCTTGTAATAAGTCAACACAGTTACTATCAAGGTAAGCGGAGAGGGACTGGACAGTGCAAACAGAAACTGGAGGGGAGGGTGGTGCAGAGGAGGAAGCGGTTGGGTGGGGCGGAATCTCAGGTGAAGGATTCACAACAGTCATTCTGATTCAGATCCGGGATTTGAAGCCGTCCATTGAGGACGGCAAGTCACCACCTCTGATGGGGGCAATTCTTTCGCAACCGACACCCCGTAACGAAGTTTAAATCCCTTGACAACGCTGAACGGACGATTTTTTTTCTATCTTAAAAAAAAATTCCCTAACGCCTCTTCATTAATAAAAACGTAAATGCTTATGTGTAAACAGTAAGTGTAAAACATGAACATGTCACTCAGTGCCAGAATGCTGTTGTGACGTAGGAAAAATAAAGAAGAAAAGGAAGACTGCACACAGAAAATGTCTGGCATTCCTTGTTCAAAGCTCCTTGTCTAGAAAATAGGTAAACATGTACTTTAGAGTACGAAATTCATGGGGCTGTTTGTACACACTTTTTCGTGTGTTTAAGGTTCGGAACGATGCAAAAGCACATCAGAAAGTCTTACCTCGGATGCCCATTCACTCCTCATTTACAATTAACACTGGTATTGGTCAGAAAATATTTATTGCAAGGAATGAAAAATAATGCAAATGAAATTTACAACCAATAGTCCAACAAAGAATATACGAACTGAAAAGACACAAAAAAGAGCCCCCATCCACCCCGCAACCCCCCAAAAGTTCAGCACTCTGCAAGGTAATCAGATTAATGTGAAATAATAATTGAAAAAGACTGTCTGATGTGCTTTTGCATCGTTCTGAACCTAGAAACCACGAAAAAGTGCGTACAAACAGCCCCATGAATTTCGTACTCTAAAGTACATGTTTACCAGAAAATATCATCCATTGTAAATTTTAAAAAAATCCATCAGCTGACATCTAGCACTAAGTATGCAATATGATTGCATCCATTAAGTGGTAGAGGGAAAAGCATGAGAATTTACATTTAGACTGCCATCTTCCAGTATGACGAGAACAGCTGCAAAGCTAGCACCTACACATGGCATTTCATGAACAAGTTAACTCCTTGATTAGTGGTGCAAATCTCCAGTGTAGTTTTTTGCCCAAACTTTGCATTTCTTGCATCAGATTGATTGCCGCCCCATTTTGATCCACTGCACCACAATGTGAGTTAAGTTTTTACATCTTATGGAGCCAGAAGAAGGTCACTTTTAATAATGAAATTATAAGACCATTTGAAATCACCCTTGTTTTGATGGCCACCCATGTACTCTTCTGATTGGAGTAAAGGAAAGCAACTTTCTCGTACTTGCATGTAGCTGTGTTTGTGCCACTTTCAGAAAATTGCTTTTCCATACTTCACACAGAAGAGTAGGTGCAGGTAAATTATGTGGAAATTGTTATTTCAATCTGTCATTAGTTTGTGGACTAGGTTGTTGCCCTTTTCAGCAAACTCACTCACCGGTGCTAACAGTAACAGTTTATTTTTCTTCCATGGGAACATACTCACTGCAGGTAATGTGCCTTTAAAAGGCCTGTCACCCATGAGTTAGGAATTTAAGTACCTGCATGCCTGCTTGCCTGCCAGAAGAAAGCTCATTAAAAATCTTAAGAACTGTGTCCATTTTAGGGACTTAATAGGTGTTATCTGAGTTCATGAAATCAAAACAGGCACCACTGACACCGCCTAAGTGACTTGGCAGCAGTGCAGGGTCGCCTCTGGAGGGTTGCCTGATGAGGACGTGGTAGTCACTGTTCCCTGGGCATTACAGTGCTGTGACTGCCACAGAGTGAATCAGGGTGTGGCTCTGTATCTACTGGTCTGACTGAGGGGATGGAAGTAATGCCACTGACAGGGCTTGTAAGATGAGGCCACTAACAGAAAACAATTGATTTACAGCTGGTGGTGGTGGTGGTGATGGTGGTGGTGATGGTGATAACATGTGATGGTTGTGGTGGTAGTAGTGTATGTGTGTCTGTGTCACTGCCAGTGTGTGTATCGATGTATGTGTAATCATTACCAAAGTAGCAGGTGTATGCTTTCCTCCTTCAGTTTTGAAATTACCCATTGACTTTCTGATGACTCAGTCAGATGACCTAAAGAGCTCATTCATATCTCACTTCTGCTCCAAGTTTGTGTGTAATATGTGATGATGTTGCTTGGTGACTTTTTAGTCTTTTACATAATCTGAGATTTGTTTCCGAAGCATACCTTTTTCTAAATTTCATGAAAAAAGGAGTTAAAAAAAAAAGAAGAAACTATGGATGATTTATTAATGACATTTTGATGTGACTGCTGTTTTGTTTCACCCAGGCATAGCAGCAGTTCCTGTAAGCTGTCCGCACCTGGTAGTCTGAGGAACCAAGATGTCACGAGGTTACGGAGCTGTGCATGAATATCATGATGATCCGGAGCATGGAGCCTCACAACAGTATCACGATAATCCGTTTGGCGAACCGTCCTCCAGGGGCTATCAATCCAGAGGTGAGACAGGACAACAGCTTGCTGAGTCACATCTGCTTGATGTGTTGTGTTGAACGTTCCCTGAAATGAACCATCAAAGGAGTCAGGGGTTCTGACAGGGTTTGTGTTTCATGCGGCATCAAAGAGGACTGCTTTGAACATTGTCTGTCACAGCAGATTTTTACCCATCGGTTGGTCCTTTTCTTTCTTTTTTTTTTCTTCAGTTCTGTGTGCATAACAACCAAGCACAACAGTGTTGACAATGTGCAGCAAGTGACTAGATGACCAACACAAATGCAGGCTAAGCTAAAACTGCGCTTGTGAAGAAGTTTTGCTTCATGAAATACCGGCATGATTTTGGTGGAAGACAGTGGTGTGTTTCTGCCACTTTTCTTGTGCTGTATTTAACGTGGTGACAGCCCTGATGTGGCCCTTCGCGGTCGGCTGGGCTATAAGCAACATTATCTTATCTTATCTATCTTGTGCTGTAAAGTTGCAGATTTATTCATGCTGTCGCAAGAAGCTAACTGAGTCTGTGGAATGCAGCATAAGGTTTCTTTACATCAGTTATATATCTTCCAAGATCTCATCCCTGTAGGGTGCTTATCTAGATGAAGTGGCCATTGACCTGAGTTCCTGACTTTGGCACAATATCTCAGTGCATTGCACCTGACCCTGCTTCTCCCCTCCTCCCTCCCTTCCTCCCTTCTTCTCTTTCTCAGGCTAAAACAGAATCTTTGCATCGAAGTGTTTGCACCACAAATATCAGAGGAATTTAAAGGGTGCACCTCATGATTTTTAGAAACAAATCTATGTCATTAGTAAGTAAGGATATATGAAAGTAAAACAAATTCATCCTACGGTAAGAACATGCAATACAGTGTTTGCGTGTACCCAGGTCTTTTTATTACAATGTGTGTGCTCCTGTTGTGACAGGCTGACGCAAGAGCATGAAACTCAAACAAAATTGGGAACATTCTGTTGACAGTGTGCTCTTTATAGTAGAATACAACACGCTGAATTTCATCATTAGTTTTGCTTTGCATGCAACATTGGCAGGGATTCATTATAGTGTGGACATCAGATGCTGGATCGATTGATCTCTTGAAAATGACTGAAGCATTTTCTATTGAATCAGTACCTAATCCTAATAATTTTTTTTTTGACAATATTTGAACATGCTGTCAATATTGTTACCTGCAGCATTCAGCTATCTGCTTTTATCATTGTACAAACACTAAGGATCTACTTCCAGCAGCCAGCAGCCTTTCAAGTTAAAAAATGCATTCATCTAAAATGAGTGGAAAAAAAAAAAGGAGAATGAATAATACGGAACATGAGGGATACAGGCTTGGTATATAATGCCTTGAAAGTTCTGCTGTTTAGGAGCATGACTATGACATGTGTATTGCGTTATATACACAGCACTTGCTCAACTTCTTGTTATTTTTTCTTTTCTTTCTTTCCTTACCATGTCTCTAAAATATCTTACTTTTGATAGTTTACATGCAAAAGAAAAACATGATAAAGGTTTGAAAACAGTAACAGCAAAACTCATTTCTTCACTCCAGTTCTGCTGTTTCGCTCTTGAATTAAATATCACTGTGATGAATAAGCAGATATAATTTTGAGAAGCAAAGTATGGACAAAGCTTGCACAGTTAAGTAGGATCAGAAGGCCTGGTAGTTTACATGTGTTGTTTGGTGTAATATCTAGGATACAGACCTTTGTTTACATGTGTTGTTTGGTGTAATATCTAGGATACAGACCATAGTTTACATGTGTTGTTTGGTGTAATATCTAGGATACAGACCATAGTTTACATGTGTTGTTTGGTGTAATATCTAGGATACAGACCATAGTTTACATGTGTTGTTTGGTGTAATATCTAGGATACAGACCATAGTTTACATGTGTTGTGTGATGTAATATCTAGGATCAGAAGACTCATAGTTTACATGTGTTGTTTGGTGTAATATCTAGGATACAGACCATAGTTTACATGTGTTGTGTGATGTAATATCTAGGATCAGACAGACTCGTAGTTTACATGTGTTGTTTGGTGTAATATCTAGGATCAGTCAGGCTCATAGTTTACATGTGTTGTTTGGTGTAATATCTAGGATCAGTCAGGCTCATAGTTTACTTGTTTTACATGTGTTGTTTGGTGTAATATCTAGGATCAGTCAGGCTCATGGTTTACATGTGTTATTTGGTGTAATATCTAGGATCAGTCAGGCTCATAGTTTACATGTGTTGTGTGGTGTAATTAGGATCAGACAGGCTCATAGTTTACATATTTTACATGTGTTGTTTGGTTGTAATATCTAGGATCAGACAGGCTCATAGTTTACATATGTTGTTTTGTGTAATATCTAGGATCAGACAGACTCATTGTCATACATGTGTTGTGTGGTGTAATATCTAGTGTGGTGTAATATCTAGGATCAGACAGACTCATAGTTTACATGTGTTGTGTGGTGTAATATGTAGGATCAGACAGACTCATAGTTTACATGACTGTGTTGTGTGGTGTAATATCTAGGATCAGACAGGCTCATACATGTGTTGTGTGGTGTAATATGTAGGATCAGACGGACTCATTGTCATACATGTGTTGTGTGGTGTAATGTCTAGGATCAGACGGACTCGTTGTCATACATGTGTGGTGTGGTGTAATGTCTAGGATCAGACGGACTCATTGTCATACATGTGTTGTGTGTGTGTAATATGTAGGATCAGACGGACTCATTGTCATACATGTGTTGTGTGGTGTAATGTCTGTTCTACTTTGCAGACAGTGCCATGACTTTCTGGCAGTACTAATGCTCCTTGCCACTGAGGAGAGCCTTGCTTTTGTGTTTGTCATTAAATTTGACTTTTACAGGAATTTGAGGATTAAAGATGGTGAGGTCACACACGCCCTTCCAAAACAGTCTGTCCCTGCATCAGATGTGATGGGGCATGTGTGGCAAATGTTTTCACACTGTTTAGATTATTACTAATGTAAGAACTGTTGCTGTGTGTGGTTCACACGATTGATGGAATGGCATCCTTTTCTGTGTATGAACTCATGGTCACTGCCATATACCCCTGGAGCTGACGTGAGTTCCAGGGATGCAGGGAGCATGCATGTGTGTTCAGAGAGCTGCTGCCCTGTTTTCTGTGGTGCCATCCATGCAGTCAGATCCAGGAGCGTCCCTGTGTGTTCAGAGAACTGCTCCCCTGTTTTCTGTGGTGCCATCCATGCAGTCAGATCCAGGGAGCGTCCCTGTGTGTTCAGAGAGCTACTGCCCTGTTTTCTGTGGTGCCATCCTCTGGGTCTGGAAGTCAGTTCCACAATGGAAGCAAAGGCAGCAGAGCCTCTGTGACTGGTCAGATCATTCTGCTGGCAGCACAAACATCCTTGAAGCTGAACTACCTTCTGGCAGAACAACGCCCTGTCAGAGGACCCTGCAGTTAAGATAAGATAAGATAATGTTGCTTATAGCCCAGCTGACTGCAAAGGGCCACATCAGGGCTGGACCCTGCAGTTGAAACAAATTATTCCATTACTTTTAACAGCTGGAACCAGCTGGCATTGTCGTTGATTTCATATCCTATACAAACAGTGCTGAGAAAGTAGATGTTGAAAACCCCACACAAACAATGCCGATGAACGTACTAAGGTGATTTGCCTCCCTTTGTGTGGTCACCAGGCAACGGGTCCTCTTCTGTGGAACAGCTGTGTGATCAGATCCACAACAACATATTTCAGATCAACAATGGAGGTCAGTCTTCTCTCTGTCATCACCAGTATCTCGCATTTGTTAGGCTGATGTAGAAGTATGTTATAGATGTTCATATAGGTTGAAAAAAGAAATTGAAAATACTTTTCATAAGTAGTATTGATTGTCTGCATGCTAGTATTGATTGTCTGCATGCATATAAAAGGGGAAAACAAGGTGTCATGAATATATCTGTATCTATATATCTGTATCTGCGTACCTACTTACCTCTCTGTCTCTATCTGTGTATCTTGCTGTATCTATCTGCCTGTCTTTCTGTCTGTCTATTCATCTGTCTGTCTGTCTACTATCTGTGTGTGTGTGTGTGTGTGTGTGTGTGTGTGTGTGTGTGTATACGCATGTGAAGCGTGATGCAATTAAAACCTTAAATGGTGAAGACATTGTCAAACGAAGGGCACAATTGACAAAAAAAATTCTGTTATCATTAAGTTTTTAAGGACAGGCCATTCCCAGACTGAAATCCGCATGGCATCAGGATTGTCAGCATCCACTTGGCCAGAGACTGGCTAGGACGAGTTCTTTCAGACTGTAGTGGCAGTAATGCCTGAGACATTAAGCAGCATGCAAGAAGAAGCTCTCCAGAATTGGAGAACCATCCCATGATGATTCAAGTTGTTCTTACTGATGGAGAACCATCCCATGATTATTCAAGTTGTTCTTACTGATGGAGAACCATCCCATGATTATTCAAGTTGTTCTTACTGATGGAGAACCATCCCATGATTATTCAAGTTGTTCTTACTGAAAACATACCTGATGCAGATCCCCCTTCTCCACTCCCACCCCTACCCTACCCTGGTTTTTTTTTTCTTTAAAGAAAAAAAAAACTATGATGGATAATTGAAATTGTGAAACATATGTTTGAAGAGAGTGATACACACACCGACACACATAGACTCACACACATAGACACACAGACACACACGCACACACACGCATGCACGCACACACACACGCACGCATGCACGCTCGCACACACACACACAATATTCCTGTCTCTTCCATTCAAGTATGTTTCTCCCTGGGGTGGTTTTTACCGATTCCTCAGAGCTGTTTTATTTTTATTTTTGCCTATGCTGAAGTTTCTTTTGAAGGCTAGCAAAAATGGTTTGCAAGCTTGAAAACTCGGCTTACGGTGATATAGAAATAACCACAGTTTTCTCTTTTATAATCACTGACTATACTTACTTTGCTGAGATTTTCACATAAATGAAGCACTGTGTTGGGTTGTTCCATTGTTATTGTACCACATTGCAGTGTTCTGTAGAGTGAGATTCTAACATAAATGAAGCACTGTGTTGGGTTGTTCCATTGTTATTGTACCACATTGCAATGTTCTGTAGTGTGAGATTCTAACATGAATAGCACTGTGTTGGGTTGTTCCATTGTTATTGTACCACGTTGTCAGTGTTTGCTAGAGTGAGATTCTAACATAAATGAAGCACTGTGTTGGGTTGTTCCATTGTTATTGTACCACATTGCAATGTTCTGTAGAGTGAGATTCTAACATAAATGAAGCACAGTGTTGGGTTGTTCCATTGTTATTATACCACATTGCAATGTTCTGTAGTGTGAGATTCTAACATGAATGAAGCGCTGTGTTGGGTTGTTCCATTGTTATTGTACCACATTGCAATGTTCGCTGGAGTGAGATTCTAACATAAATGAAGCACAGTGTTGGGTTGTTCCATTGTTATTGTACCACATTGTCAGTGTTTGCTAGAGTGAGTTAATCAAATCAGCTGTGATAACATTTCCATCCTACCTAACAGTGGTGTGCAGTAAACAAGAAGTATTCTTACAGGCTCTTTGAGAGATTTCACTCTTTGTTGGAAATGCCCGGAGACCCCAACATCATTCTACCTCTTATAGTGACTCCAGTTTGCAGATTGCTACAGTTATATTTGTCTCTTTTGTTGGAGGAAAAGAGTCTGTAAAACATCTGTCATGTCACTGATCAAATCAGG
>CM031616.1:74500622-74550622 GCA_018398815.1 Conus ventricosus
TGGACGCTTTCCCTAAGTTTTTAACATGACTGTTTAGCACAGCTCTGGAATTGTGCAGCTGGACTCTGTGTTTAGGATTAACATTTTCTTATCCTTGCTGTTGAACCAATCGTTTGTTTTCGTCTGTAAAACACAGCATACCGCACCTCATTCAAACACATGAAGATATGTCCCACCATGTCATTCCCAGACAGCTAGGTCAGAAGGGCAGCTTACAGTGGGATGCAGGAACAACAGTGTGGTCGCTTTTGGCTAGGGTTTGTCATGACATTACAGGGGTGTCAGGAACAACAGTGTGGTTGCTTTTGGCTAGAGTTGGTCATGACATTACAGTGGGTGTCAGGAACAACAGTGTGGTTGCTTTTAGCTAGAGTTTGTCATGACATTACAGTGGGATTTAGGAACAACAGTGTGGTTGCTTTTGGCTAGGGTTGGTCATGACATTACAGTGGGTGTCAGGAACAACAGTGTTGGTCTGGCTAGGGTTGGTCGTGACATTACAGTGGGTGTCAGGAACAACAGTGTTGGTCTGGCTAGGGTTGGTCATGACATTACAGTGGGTGTCAGGAACAGCAGTGTTGGTCTGGCTAGGGTTGGTCATGACATTACAGTGGGTGTCAGGAACAACAGTGTTGGTCGGGCTAGGGTTGGTCATGACATTACAGTGGGTGTCAGGAACAACAGTGTTGGTCTGGCTAGGGTTGGTCATGACATTACAGTGGGTGTCAGGAACAACAGTGTGGTTGCTTTTGGCTAGAGTTTGTCATGACATTACAGTGGGATTTAGGAACAACAGTGTGGTTGCTTTTGGCTAGGGTTGGTCATGACATTACAGTGGGATTTAGGAACAACAGTGTGGTTGCTTTTGGCTAGGGTTGGTCATGACATTACAGTGGGATGCAGGAACAACAGTGTGGTTGCTTTTGGCTAGGGTTGGTCATGACATTACAGTGGGATGCAGGAACAACAGTGTGGTTGCTTTTGGCTAGAGTTTGTCATGACATTACAGTGGGATGCAGGAACAACAGTGTGGTTGCTTTTGGCTAGAGTTTGTCATGACATTACAGTGGGATGCAGGAACAACAGTGTGGTTGCTTCTGGCTAGAGTTTGTCATGACATTACAGTGGGATGCAGGAACAACAGTGTGGTTGTTTTTGGCTAGAGTTTGTCATGATATTACAGTGGGATGCAGGGACAACAGTGTTGTTCTGGCTAGAGTTTGTCATGACATTACAGTGGGATGCAGGAACAACAGTGTTGTTCTTTTGGCTAGGGTTGGTCATGACATTACAGTGGGATGCATGGACAACAGTGTTGTTGCTTTTGGCTAGAGTTTGTCATGACCTTACAGTGGGATGCAGGGACAACAGTATTGTTCTGGCTAGAGTTTGTCATGACATTACAGTGGGATGCAGGAACAACACTGACATTCTGCTAACCTCATGCACGGAGATAATCCACTGACATCTGTTGACCTCAGGCGTGGGAGATGGTCCACCCACATCTGTTGACCTCAGACACGGGAGATAGTCCACCCACATCTGTTGACCTCAGGCATGGGAGATAGTCCACCCACATCTGTTGACCTCAGGCATGGGAGATAGTCCACTAACATCTGTTGCCCTCAGGTATGGGAGATAGTCCACCCACATCTGTTGACCTCAGGTATGGGAATAGTCCACCCACATCTGTTGACCTCAGGCATGGGAGATAGTCCACCCACATCTGTTGACCTCAGGCATGGGAGATAGTCCACCCACATCTGTTGACCTCAGGCATGGGAGATAGTCCACCCACATCTGTTGACCTCAGGTATGGGAGATAGTCCACCCACATCTGTTGACCTCAGGTATGGGAGATAGTCCACCCACATCTGTTGACCTCAGGCACGGGAGATAGTCCACTGACATCTGTTGACCTCAGGCATGGGAATAGTCCACCCACATCTGTTGACCTCAGGCATGGGAGATAGTCCACCCACATCTGTTGACCTCAGGCACGAGAGATAGTCCACTCACATGTCACAGTCTGTTAGTGGTTGTACCAGAGCCCCTCAGATTGAGAATCAAGTGTTCTAACCAGTTTGTTAGTTATTGCACCGTATGTGTGTGTGTGTACGTGTGTGTGTGTGTGTGTGTGTGTGTGTGTGCGCATGTGTGCGTGTGTATATGTGTGTGTGTGTGTGTGTGTGTGTGTGTGTGTGTGTGTGTGTGTGTGTGCATGTGTGTGTGTGTGTGTGTGCATGTGTGTGTGTGTGTATATATGTCTGTGTGTGTGTGTGCATGCATGTGTGTGTGTGTGTGTGTGTGTGTGTTGTTTGCTTGCTTGCATGTTTTCCTCATTGTTCCATTAATGCTGTGTTCAGCAGCCCTAGAAGCTTGATGTGTATGAATCCTGTGTTATAACAAGGATCGGGGCTTGTGCCAAGAAAAACATACACACCTTTGAGACATTGACAGTCAAAAAAAAAGGGGGAAAAAAAATCATCCATCTTGGGTGCTGGGCCAGAAAGGCCTCCTGGTGGTGCTGGACGATGGAACAAACCCTCCGTCATTTCTGTCGGTCACTGGCCAGCTGCAGACATTCCCACTGTCCCTCAGCAGCTGGAGTTGTTTCTGAAAAATATGAAAGCATGGGTGAAACTTTTCCGTCTATGGACGGAAATCCGTCATAATGACTTTCAGTCTTGACGGAACTTCCGTCAATTTAAAAAAAAAAACAAAAAAAAAACGATTTATCGGTTCCGATTTTGTGTTCGATCCAAGTTTTCCATCTCATACCGGAAGTAACTGTTTCTGTGTCTCCGGCATCTTCACAGGCTAACATTGGCGCGTCTGACTGACAACGAAAGTTTGCACGGTGCTCCAGAAATTAAGTAGTCGTGGCTTTTTTGAAAGGAGATCCAGTAGCATGCGTCGAGGGCCAAATTAAAAACAAATGGAGATGACAATGGCTAAACGAAACTGATGACGACGGCAATGAATATCGCAAGTGGTGCAAGAAAATAAATGTGGCCGGCACGTGTTTCTGTTTCGTTTGTTCAAAAACGATCAGTTACGGAGCGAACGGAAAAAAGAAACTTCGAAGCCATGCTGATCACCCAGAGCATAAGAAAAACATGAAGGCGAGTTAACATTTTTCTATTCTTTGCTAAAGTAGGCCTAATTAGAATCAAATTTAAAAAGTTGATTTGGGGGGGGGGGGGGGGGGGGGGTCGGGTTTGGGGGGGGAAAGCTAATTATACTTAGGCCTATAGTTGATATTTTTTTAATTTTATATCAGGGGGGGAAAATTTTCCCAATTTTTTATTGTTTGGATTTTTTTAAAGAGTAAATTTCCTTTTTTTTTTAATATTACTTTCAGGTGGGAGGTGAGGGGAAAATTCTTAAATTTTTATTGTTGAGGGGGGTTTTTTTGTTGTTGTCAGTTTTCATTTTGTTTGTTTATTTATTTATTTTTTTTTGTTCCTTTCCCTTTTAAAAAAAACATGTTTGTTATGATACTTTTTTGGAAAAGAAAAGGTGGAAAAACAGAAATGACCTGAATCCTCCCTACACTTTACTTTTTTTTTTTTTAAATTTCACCAATTCCCACCTCGGAATATTTATCACAAGCAGCCAAAAAAAAATGTAGCTACTGTCTCCTCCACGTCAAACCTATTTCCAGCTGCAGCCCCACCTGTCAACATTGCTACATCTGTATGTCCATCTGTGCCCTGTCATGTTCAGTCTGCTTCTTCAGCTGCTCCATTATCTCCAGTACTGGCTCCAGTAGAAACAAAAGCTGGTGCTGCAGACATCAGGCAGTTTTTCAAGCGCCCACTACTGGACTGAAAGACTTTTTTTTTTCTTCATCTTTCTTTCTTTTTTTTTTTTTCTTTTTTTTTTTAGTTTTCTTTACCACTCATTGTTTGACGGGGCAAGAGAATTTCATTAATATATGACTGCTTAATCAAAATCAACAGGAATCATAATGACTCGTCCTTGCTTTTGTTTGACACCATGGAAAATAAATAGAAATGTGGATGACACTTTGCACTTTATTAAATGGACAATTCTGAAAATGATTGAAAGGATGAATTATACTTCTGTATATGGTGGCTTTTTGACAGTGGGGACAAGAGGAACTGACAAATAAGAAGGCCACCTTTGTTAAATCCATTTTCTATATGTGGTGTGGTTGCTAGGAAAGACAAAATGTGCTGACAACATGTCAACTTGATTTCTCCTTATTTAAAATGGTGTGATTCTTTGGATTTAAAAAGACAAATGGTCCCGGGCAAGAATAAAGCTATTTTGGGTTCCTAATTGTGCATCTCAAATGGTGAGCATGGAATATTCTTTTTACAAAAGTATTGATTCAAATAGTAAGTGACCATTTTAAAAAATTTGTGGGGGGAAAATTTTTATTTTTGGAATGTTTTGATCAGTTCAGATTGGTGAGAAAATTTTCCTTTTGATTTTTATATTCTGGTTTATTTCTACACTTTTAGATTTTAACTTTCCTGAGCTTGTACAAAAGCCATGAATATTATTTTATTCATTTAAATGATTAATGGAACATAAAATCTAACAGTAACTCACAAAGCATATTACAGTTAAGCTTTTTACTGCAGAAATCATGTTACAATTAAGCTTTTCTGGTGCAGGAGAGCCAACGAAATTGGCCTAAAACATTTAAAAAATCAATTTCGCCCGGGGGCTTTGCCCCCCTGGACCCCCCAACAGGGCGCTGCCCCTGTACCCCGCCGGGGCCTAGGTGGCCCCTGGACCCCGGCCTAATTTCAGTCAAATCAAGTTTTGTAGGTTTCACCCATGTGAAAGTCAGAGATTGTTCTGGACGTTACTGCCAGGAATGGCATGTTGTTCAACAAAAGAAACAAACAGAAAAATGGTTGCAGGTTTTTTGACAGGTGTACAGTTGTGACGATAGAGGACAAGTCATTAACTGAGACACTGTCCTCAAAAGTCGACAACCGGCTGTGGAAGAGATCAAACTGAATGGAAAGTGAGAAAGGTGTAGCCAACAAGTCAGAATATGACGAAGAAAGACAACAAGTTCTGCCATGAATTGAAAAGTCCCACATCAATGCCACCAGGCCCTTGGGAAATGGTATGATGAACGGTAGCCATGTTGACAGCGAGGACAGAGACTGATGGGAAAAAGGTAGACAATGTTAGTTTGTGTGCAGTCTGCAAGTGTGCTTTCTCCCTCAGCCATGGTGGTCATGATGATGTGATGTACTTCAATTCAGCATCAGATATGTAAGAACACAGTCCTTTCCTGGACATTCTTCAAATTTCCTGAATTTTTTTCATCATTTGCTCTCCATGGACAGATTTTGAGGTTGTCATGCCCACGGTTGATGCTCAGCTTGAAGCATAGAAGTTGTCTCCCTTTTTCTTAGTGGCAAAGTCTTGAAAGTGACTGTGTTGTTGTTGATTGAATGTGTTGTGCACAATGCATGTTCATTGCAGAAAGCCACAGAGAAAGTGAAGAGCGCTGTGACGTTAGGATCCCAGCACAAAGCCAAGGAACCTCAGCCCCTGGTGGACGTGGCTGGCTTTGGGGTGAGTGAGGTGTTGATTTGGTCATTTAAAGGTGCCTTTCTTTGTTTATGTTGTTTCTCTTGGTTTTCATTGTTTTGGGGTGAGTGAGGTGTTGATTTGGTCATTTAAAGATGCCTTTCTTTGTTCATGTTGTTTCTCTTGGTTTTCATTGTTTTGGGGTGAGTGAGGTGTTGATTTGGTCATTTAAAGGTGCCTTTTGGGTTCATGTAGTTTCTCTTGGTTTTCATTGCTTTGGGGTGAGTGAGGTGTTGATTTGGTCATTTAAAGGTGACTTTCTTTGTTCATTTAGTTTCTCTTGGTTTTCATTGTTTTGGGGTGAGTGAGGTGTTGATTTGGTCATTTAAAGGTGCCTTTTGGGTTCATATAGTTTCTCTTGGTTTTCATTGCTTTGGGGTGAGTGAGGTGTTGATTTGGTCATTTAAAGGTGCCTTTTGGGTTCATGTAGTTTCTCTTGGTTTTCATTGTTTTGGGGTGAGTGAGGTGTTGATTTGGTCATTTAAAGGTGCCTTTTGGGTTCATGTAGTTTCTCTTGGTTTTCATTGTTTTGGGGTGAGTGAGGTGTTGATTTGGTCATTTAAAGGTGCCTTTTGGGTTCATGTAGTTTCTCTTGGTTTTCATTGTTTTGGGGTGAGTGAGGTGTTGTCTGTTTAAAGGTTATTTCATTTCTTTGTTCATTTAGTTTCTCTTGGTTTTCATTGTTTTGGGGTGAGTGAGGTGTTGTCTTGGTCTTTTAAAGGTGCCTTTCTTTGTTCATGTTGTTTCTCTTGGTTTTCATTGTTTTGGGGTGAGTGAGGTGTTGTCTGTTTAAAGGTTATTTCATTTCTTTGTTCATTTAGTTTCTCTTGGTTTTCATTGTTTTGGGGTGAGTGAGGTGCTGACTTGGTCATTTAAAGGTGCCTTCCTTTGTTCATTTAGTTTCTCTTGGTTTTCATTGTTTTGGGGTGAGTGAGGTGTTGTCTGTTTAAAGGTTATTTCATTTCTTTGTTCATTTAGTTTCTCTTGGTTTTCATTGTTTTGGGGTGAGTGAGGTGCTGACTTGTCTGTTTAAAGATGTATTTCATTTCTTTGTTCATGTTGTTTCTCTTGGTTTTCATTGTTTTGGGGTGAGTGAGGTGTTCACTTGGTCATTTAAAGGTGGCTTTCTTTGTTCATTTAGTTTCTCTAGTCTTTCATTGTTCTCCCGGCATTTCGTTCCATTTGTATTTATTTGAAATTATCATTGATGGTTGGATTTGTTTTGAATTATTTAGTACAAAGTTTAGTTTGTTATTTATGTAATGGCTTCTTTTAGATTATTCAGTGATGAAGTTCTATTTGTTGTTTATGTAATACTTTATTAACTATTTAGTAAAGTTCTATTTATTATTAGAAAAGTAGTTAGACTCAGAATCAAAAACTTACTTTGAGAATATTTCGACGGGGTCACCCTGTCTTCTTCAGCTCACTGTTGCTGTTGTGGCAGCGAGGCCTGGTGGGACGCATGTTGTGTGGGGTGCATGTTGTGTGGGGTGAACAGTTGTCAGCATAGAATCAGATCCTGACAACTGTTCACCCCACACAACAGTCGCCCCACCAGGCTTCGCTGCCACAACAGCAACAGTGAGGTGAAGAAGACAGGGCGACACTGTCAAAATATTCTCAAAGTAAGTTTTTGATTCTGAGTCTAACTACTTTTCTAATGTCGAATCCAGAATCCAGAAACCTATATTCTTATTCTATTTATTAGTTATATAATGACTTTATGAACTATTCAGTAATGAGGTTCTGTTTGTTATTTATGTAATGGTTTGTTTTAAATCATTCAGGGAGGGTATATTATTCATGTAGAACTTTATTTTGAATTATTCAGAGGTGGTAGTAGCTGTAATGGGGGTCATGGGGAATGGGAAAGTGCTAACAAACCTGTCATGGGAAAGGTGACGTCAGTAATGCTCAAACTGGGATGCAGATGTGAACATTTCCTCTGCAGAATTCAAATCATTTATGAAGACTACATAGATATAACAGGCAGATGTGAACATTTCCTCTGCAGAATTCAAATCATTTATGAAGAATACATAGATGTACCAGGCAGATGTGAACATTTCCTCTGCAGAATTCAAATCGTTTATGAAGAATACATAGATGTAACAGGTTTGGCTCAGTGTTGATCATCCTGGTGACGATGCCCACTTTAAGGGCATAACCATGTGTCGATGAAATATGAGTCATCACAGGTACACCACCATGTCAGCCTTATGCATGTGATGGCCACACTTGGTGACTCACACAGTGCTTAGACTTTCAACAGACTGTCTCATATTTCTGATCTACAGCATGGAGCTGCTTCCATTTCTGTTCATTCTGTGGTCCCACGCTGAACAAGGAGGAGTGCTGAGTCAGGATTTTGCTCTGTCCTACCTTCCTTTTTGTGGGCTTAGTCATGTTCAGTTGCTTTTTAAAATTTTTTTATTCAATTATTTTAAAGACTTTAGTTGCTATCACCAACCCCCTTCAAAGCAGTGCCTCAGCCCCAACAGGGAGAAAGTAGCACAGCTGGCGGGGTAGTCCTGATCCAGGTTGTTTTTCTACACTGATGCATTTGAATACATGGATGCACTGACTGGCTGCCCAGCGTTTCGGTGATCTGTATCTTCAGAGTGCATTCCCCTTTCAGGAAACTGGCGATCATCAGCGGTTGCTGGAAGACGACCACATTGCAGAGCTTCAGGCACAGGAAGCTGCCATCGAAGACGATCTGGTGTTGATACGGGAGCGTGAGGAACGGATTCGTCAGCTTGAGGTGAGAAAGGGCACTGTGTAGAGCCATAGCGTCTGGAAGGCCAAAGGAATATCAGAGGTAGATGTTGTATAAAGGGTGTGGTGAATATCAGAGGTAGATGTTGTATAAAGGGTGTGGTGAATATCAGAGGTAGATGTTGTATAAAGGGTGGGGTGGTTTACATGCCCATATGCTCTTGATCTTTTGCGGTGTATATAGTTATTATTCCAGCAAAATGTATAGAATACCTTTTTTTCCAAGCTTGTATGGCAAGAGAGACTGAAACGAAGTAATTCTTGATTTTCATTTCCCAACTTTACTCAAGTGTTAAGATTTGTTTTTCAAATGAAAAAAAAGAAGTTATTTTTGTCCAGATATGCGAAAGTGACTTATTCATTGCTAATTAGTTACATTCAGATTTAATGGTCTCACCCACACACAGTGGGATGATGGAGGGGGAATAACCCTCCCAGGACAGTGGGGGAGTGAGCCTGTCTTAACACCACTCCACACCACCAGAATGACAAAATGTGTTAAGAGGAGAAGTGATAATAGCCATGTTTTGTGTTGGGCACCAGTGAGATTCAAACTCCCTCACATTATGGCTGAATCCTGTCAGCGTTTTCCCTTCACAAAGAAACACTGTGAGAAATGGCAAAGACTGTGTCTTCCTACAACATCACATGTGTATTGTTATGCCAGTCTGCAACAGAGCACGATGCTAGCTGAATGCTGTTTGGAAAAGAGCAGTAGTCAGCTGCAAGTTCTGTGTTTATCTCTCTGTCAGCAGTTCACTTCCACAGACTTTTCAGGCAGTGCTAATCAAGGCTTTACTAATTTTGAAATTGAAAAAAAAAGAAGAAGAGGAAAGAGCTCTTCACAGGAGGAGATTTTCTTTCCTGCAAAATGCCAGAACCAGGAAGTTCCCCCCCTTTTAAAAAAAAAAAGTTATCTTTCTCTGTGATGTTTTTGGCAGATAGTGGGTGTTTTTTCCCCCCTCACCCCATTTTTTGTTGTACTCTGTGTCTAGAAATGTTATATACAGTCTCTTGGTGTGGTTCATTAATACATCTCTTGTTTCCATTCAGTCTAATATTCTGAATGATAATGAGTGGGTGTGTTTTTTTTTTTTTCGTATTTCCCCACCACATTTGTAGTTTTAATCTGAGTCTGGAAATGTTATTTACAATCTCTTGACATGGTTCATTAATACACCTCTTGTTTGCTTTCGGTTCGATGTTCTGGATGTTAATGAGTGGGTGTTTTTTGTTTATTACCCCACCACATCTGTAGTGGGTGTTTTTTGTTTATTACCCCACCACATCTGTAGTGGGTGTTTTTTGTTTATTTCCCCACCACATCTGTAGTCTTAACCCGAGTCTGGAAATGCTATTTACAATCTCTTGACATGGTTCACAAATGCATCTCTTGACATGGTTCACTAATACATCTCTTGACATGGTTCACTAATACATCTCTTGACATGGTACACTCTTGACATGGTTCACTAATACATCTCTTGACATGGTTCACTAATACATCTCTTGACATGGTTCACTAATACATCTCTTGACATGGTTCACTAATACATCTCTTGACATGGTTCACTAATACATCTCTTGACATGGTTCACTAATGCATCTCATGACATGGTTCACTAATGCATCTCATGACATGGTTCACTAATACATCTCTTGACATGGTTGACAAATGCATCTCATGACATGGTTCACTAATGCATCTCTTGTTTGCTTTCAGTCGGACGTTCTGGACGTCAATGAGATCTTCAGAGACTTGGGAGCCATGGTTTCAGAGCAGGGTGAAATGCTGAGTAAGTTGTGGTTTGTAGCCATGGTTTCAGAGCAGGGTGAAATGCTGAGTAAGTTGTGGTTTGTAGCCATGGTTTCAGAGCAGGGTGAAATGCTGAGTAAGTTGTGGTTTGTAGCCATGGTTTCAGAGCAGGGTGAAATGCTGAGTAAGTTGTGGTTTGTCAGCAGCATACTGCTGGAACTGGAGGAAAGCAGCGAGGGATTTCTTGTTCTTTTTTTTTTAAAGCTCAAAATAGAATTTGGGGTTTAAGATTTGTTGGGAGTTATTTCAGATGGAATTATCTGCAAGTGCATACTCTCTGTGCCAAGGTAACAGTGATCCATTCAAAAAAGTCAGCTGTTTTTGATAATGAAGAAGTTCTTAAAACGTATGAAGTGATTCTGAAAAAAATTCAAAGCTGACGGGAGGAAAACAAATGGCTCATGTTTCACACGGTACAGGTTCATTGCATGGCGACAGTTTGGTGTGAAAGATGTTGACTGCCCATTGTAGTCAAAGGGTACAGCTTGTAAAGGTCATTGCATGGCGACAGTTTGGTAAAGATGTTGACTGCCCATTGGTGCTCAGAGGGTACAGCTTGTAAAGGTCATTGCATGGTGACAGTTTGGTGTGAAAGATGTTGACTGCCCATTGGTACTCGGAGAGAGGGTACAGCTTGTAAAGGTCATTCATTGCATGGTGACAGTTTGGTGGGAAAGATGTTGACTGCCCATTGGTACTCAGAGGGAGGGTACAGCTTGTAAAGGTCATTGCATGGTGACGGTTTGGTGTGGAAGATGTTGACTACCCATTGGTACTCAGAGGGAGGGTACAGCTTGTAAAGGTCATTGCATGGTGACAGTTTGGTGTGAAAGATGTTGACTGCCCATTGGTACTCAGAGGGTACAGCTTGTAAAGGTCATTGCATGGTGACAGTTTGGTGTGGAAGATGTTGACTACCCATTGGTACTCAGAGGGTACAGCTTGTAAAGGTCATTGCATGGCGACAGTTTGGTGTGAAAGATGTTGACCCATTGGTACTCAGAGGGTACAGCTTGTAAAGGTCATTGCATGGCGACAGTTTGGTGTGAAAGATGTTGAGTACCATTGGTACTCAGAGGGTACAGCTTGTAAAGGTCATTGCATGGTGACAGTTTAGTGTGAAAGATGTTGACTGCCCATTGGTACTCAGAGGGTACAGCTTGTAAAGGTCATTCATTGCATGGTGACAGTTTGGTGTGAAAGATGTTGACTGCCCATTGGTACTCAGAGGGTACAGCTGGTAAAGGTCATTCATTGCATGGTGACAGTTTGGTGTGAAAGATGTTGACTGCCCATTGGTACTCAGAGGGAGGGTACAGCTTGTAAAGGTCATTGCATGGTGACAGTTTGCTGTGAAAGATGTTGACTGCCCATTGGTACTCAGAGGGAGGGTACAGCTTGTAAAGGTCATTGCATGGTGACAGTTTGGTGTGAAAGATGTTGACTGCCCATTGGTACTCAGAGGGTACAGCTTGTAAAGGTCATTCATTGCATGGTGACAGTTTGGTGTGAAAGATGTTGACTGCCCATTGGTACTCAGAGGGAGGGTACAGCTTGTAAAGGTCATTGCATGGTGACAGTTTGGTGTGAAAGATGTTGACTGCCCATTGGTACTCAGAGGGAGGGTACAGCTTGTAAAGGTCATTGCATATTGACAGTTTGATGTGGAAGATGTTGACTACCCACTGGTACTCATGAGGGAGGGTACAGCTTGTAAAGGTCATTGCATGGTGACAGTTTGGTGTGAAAGATGTTGACTACCCATTGGTACTCATGAGGGAGGGTACAGCTTGTAAAGGTCATTGCATGGTGACAGTTTGGTGTGAAGGATTGGTACTCAGAGGGTACAGCTTGTAAAGGTCATTGCATGGCGACAGTTTGGTGTGAAAGATTGGTACTCAGAGGGTACAGCTTGTAAAGGTCATTGCATGGTGACAGTTTGGTGTGAAAGATTGGTACTCAGAGGGTACAGCTTGTAAAGGTCATTGCATGGCGACAGTTTGGTGTGAAAGATGTTGACTGCCCATTGGTACTTAGAGGGTACAGCTTGTAAAGGTCATTGCATGGTGACAGTTTGGTGTGAAAGATGTTGACTGCCCATTGGTACTCAGAGGGAGGGTACAGCTTGTAAAGGTCATTGCATGGCGACAGTTTGGTGTGAAAGATGTTGACTGCCCATTGGTACTCAGAGGGTACAGCTTGTAAAGGTCATTGCATGGTGACAGTTTGGTAAGAAAGATGTTGACTGCCCATTGGTACTCAGAGGGAGGGTACAGCTTGTAAAGGTCATTGCATGATGACAGTTTGGTGTGAAAGATGTTGACCCATTGGTACTCAGAGGGAGGGTACAGCTTGTAAAGGTCATTGCATGGTGACAGTTTGGTGTGAAAGATGTTGACTGCCCATTGGTACTCAGAGGGTACAGCTAGTAAAGGTCATTCATTGCATGGTATCAGTTTGGTGTGAAAGATGTTGACTACCCATTGGTACTCAGAGGGAGGGTACAGCTTGTAAAGGTCATTGCATATTGACAGTTTGGTGTGGAAGATGTTGACTACCCATTGGTACTCAGAGGGAGGGTACAGCTTGTAAAGGTCATTGCATGGTGACAGTTTGGTGTGGAAGATGTTGACTACCCATTGGTACTCAGAGGGAGGGTACAGCTTGTAAAGGTCATTGCATGGCGACAGTTTGGTGTGAAAGATGTTGAGTACCATTGGTACTCAGAGGGTACAGCTTGTAAAGGTCATTGCATGGTGACAGTTTGGTGTGGAAGATGTTGAGTACCATTGGTAGTCAGAGGGTACAGCTTGTAAAGGTCATTGCATGGCGACAGTTTGGTGTGAAAGATGTTGACTACCCATTGGTACTCAGAGGGAGGGTACAGCTTGTAAAGGTCATTGCATGGCGACAGTTTGGTGTGAAAGATGTTGACTGCCCATTGGTACTCAGAGGGAGGGTACAGCTTGTAAAGGTCATTGCATGGTGACAGTTTGGTGTGAAAGATGTTGACTGCCCATTGGTACTCAGAGGGAGGGTACAGCTTCTGAAGATCATCACATGAATAGTGCACTGGCTGAATTTCTTTCATTCCCCTTCTATAAATTTTCCTGACAGCGAATGTGTTGGTGTGTGTACATGTATGTGTGAATGTGAATGCAGGTGATGCCAACTCTCTATGTTTTGGTGTATTTCTCTGTGTGTGTGTGTGTGTGTGTGTGTGTGTGTGTGTGTGTGTGTGTGATTCTGCTACACATGTTCAGGAACAGGCATGCTCTCACAGGTTCAAATGAATGATTGTGGAAGTTTTTAAAAGTATCTTGAATAAGACTAATGCAGGACTTCAAGATGGATGGGAACTGAAATGTATTGGTCCCTCCGTCAGCCATCATTGAGTGAAATGTATTGGTCCCTCCATCAGCCTTCATTGAGTGAAATGTATTGGTCCCTCCATCAGCCTTCATTGAGTGATATGTATTGGTCCCCTCCATCAGCCTTCATTGAGTGATATGTATTGGTTCCTCCATCAGCCTTCATTGAGTGAAATGTATTGGTCTCACCATCGGCCTTCATTGAGTGAAATGTATTGGTCCCCTCCATCAGTCTTCATTGAGTGAAATGTATTGGTCCCCTCCATCAGTCTTCATTGAGTGAAATGTATTGGTCCCCTCCATCAGTCTTCATTGAGTGAAATGTATTGGTCCCCTCCATCAGCCTTCATTGAGTGAAATGTATTGGTCCCCTCCATCAGCCTTCATTGAGTGAAATGTATTGGTCCCCTCCATCAGCCTTCATTGAGTGAAATGTATTGGTCCCCTCCATCAGCCTTCATTGAGTGAAATGTATTGGTCCCCTCCAGCCTTCATTGAGTGAAATGTATTGGTCCCCTCCATCGGCCTTCATTGAGTGAAATGTATTGGTCCCTCCGTCAGCCTCCATTGAGTGAAATGTATTGGTCCCTCCATCAGCCTCCATTGAGTGAAATGTATTGGTCCCTCCGTCAGCCTCCATTGAGTGAAATGTATTGGTCCCTCCATCAGCCTCCATTGAGTGAAATGTATTGGTCCCTCCGTCAGCCTCCATTGAGTGAAATGTATTGGTCCCTCCGTCAGCCTCCATTGAGTGAAATGTATTGGTCCCTCCATCAGCCTCCATTGAGTGAAATGTATTGGTCCCTCCGTCAGCCTTCATTGAGTGAAATGTATTGGTCCCTCCGTCAGCCTTCATTGAGTGAAATGTATTGGTCCCTCCATCAGCCTCCATTGAGTGAAATGTATTGGTCCCTCCATCAGTCTTTGAGTGAAATGTATTGGTCCCTCCATCGGCCTTCATTGAGTGAAATGTATTGGTCCCCTCCATCGGCCTTCATTGAGTGAAATGTATTGGTCCCCTCTGTCAGCCTCCATTGAGTGAAATGTATTGGTCCCCTCCATCAGCCGTCATTGAGTGAAATGTATTGGTCCCTTCTGTCAGCCTCCATTGAGTGAAATGTATTGGTCCCTCCATCAGCCTTCATTGAGTGAAATGTATTGGTCCCCTCCATCGGCCTTCATTGAGTGAAATGTATTGGTCCCCTCCGTCAGCCGTCATTGAGTGAAATATATTGGTCTCTCCATCAGCCTTCATTGAGTGAAATGTATTGGTCCCCTCCGTCAGCCGTCATTGAGTGAAATGTATTGGTCTCTCCATCAGCCTTCATTGAGTGAAATGTATTGGTCCCCTCCATCGGCCTTCATTGAGTGAAATGTATTGGTCCCTCCATCAGCCTCCATTGAGTGAAATGTATTGGTCCCCTCCATCAGTCTTCATTGAGTGAAATGTATTGGTCCCTCCATCAGCCTTCATTGAGTGAAATGTTTTGGTCCCCTCTGTCAGCTTTCATTGAGTGAAATGTATTGGTCCCCTCCATCAGCCTTCATTGAGTGAAATGTATTGGTCCCCTCCATCAGCCTTCATTGAGTGAAATGTATTGGTCCCCTCCATCAGCCTTCATTGAGTGAAATGTATTGGTCCCTCTGTCAGCCTTCATTGAGTGAAATGTATTGGTCCCCTCCATCAGTCTTCATTAAGTGAAATGTCAGCCTTCATTGAGTGAATCACTCTTTGTTCCCCTCAGAGTGTTGGCTGCCTGTCTCTGATTTCTTCCTGTTCATGACTCAGTGTGTTGGATGAAGCAGTCAGCACAAACGAACGCCTCAGTAACCATCTGCACAAGCCCAGAACAGATGGATCTGTAAAGAGAGTGAGAGGATCTACATCGGGATGCAGATGTGAAGTAGACAAAGAGAAAAATGTGCCAGAAGCAAAAACAAACAAAGAAACTGAAAAGATAACATGCTGGTAGGGAGGGAGCCTTTTTCTTCAGAGGGTGTTTATATAGAGGCCCCACTGTGGTTTATATAGAGGCCCCACTGTGGTTTATATAGAGGCCCCACTGTGGTTTATATAGAGACCCCACTGCGGTTTATATAGAGGCCCCACTGTGGTTTATATAGAGGCCCCACTGTGGTTTATATGAGGCCCCACTGTGGATTATTTCATATCAATCTTGCCTGATATAGTGCTGAGGGAATGATGAGTCGTGGTGTTAATCCTTGGTGTTTGTTGCAAACAACATTGAGTCCCATGTGGAAAGAGTTGTGGTGTTAATCTTTGGCGTTTATTGCAGATGACACTGAATCCCATGTGGAAAGAATTGTGGTGTTAATCCTTGGCGTTTATTGCAAACGACATTGAATCCAATGTGGAAAGAGTTGTGGTGTTAATCCTTGGCGTTTATTGCAAACGACACTGAATCCCATGTGGAAAGAGTTGTGGTGTTAATCCTTGGCATCTGTTGCGGATGACATTGAATTTAGTGTGGAAAGAGTTGTGTTGTTTGTCCTTGGCATATGTTGCAGATGACATTGAATCCAATGTGGAAAGAGTTGTGGTGTTAATCCTTGGTGTTTATTGCAGACGACATTGAATCCAATGTGGAAAGAGTTGTGGTGTTAATCCTTGGTGTTTGTTGCAGACGACATTGAATCCAATGTGGAAAGAGTTGTGGTGTTAATCCTTGGTGTTTGTTGCAGACGACATTGAATCCAATGTGGAAAGAGTTGTGGTGTTAATCCTTGGTGTTTGTTGCAGATGACATTGAATCCAATGTGGAAAGAGCCCATGGTAACGTAGAGCAGGGCAATGAACAGCTGGTGAAAGCAGCGGACTATCAGGTAGGGGATCACAGGACTCCAGTGACTTAATTAAAGACACTTCTGCCTTTGTGACAATAGTGGTAATTGTCAATTAAAGACACTTTTACCTTTGTGACAATAGGGGTGATTGTCAATTAAAGACATTCAATCTTTGTGACAATAGGGGTGATTGTCAGTTAAAGACACTTCTATCTTTGTAACAATAAGGGTGATTGTCAATTAAAGACACTTCTATCTTTGTGACAATAAGGATGATTGTCAACAGACACTTCTACCTTTGTGACAATAGGGGTGATTCTCATGACAGAAAAATGGACAGGAAAATGTAGGAAACATTGTTTCTTTCATATTATACCTTACAGAACAGTGATTGTTTCTTTCATATTATACCGTACAGAACAGTGAAACATTTAGTAAAATCTGTGTAACTTTATCTCCAAGCTACAACTGCATCAATGAATTTTTGCTGGCTTTTCAGTTGTGGTCTGTTTGGAATTTGTCAGAGCACAGACGTGGCTGTAGAATTTGCTGTCAATTAAATCGTTTTTGAAGAGATGTTTTGGAATTTGTCAGAGCACAGACGTGGCTGTAGAATTTGCTGTCAATTAAATCATTTTTGAAGAGATGTTTTGGAATTTGTCAGAGCACAGACGTGGCTGTAGAATTTGCTGTCAATTAAATCGTTTTTGAAGAGATGTTTTGGAATTTGTCGGAGCACAGACGTGGCTGTAGAATTTGCTGTCAATTAAATCGTTTTTGAAGAGATGTTTTGGAATTTGTCAGAGCACAGATGTGGCTGTAGAATTTGCGTCAGTTAAATTATTTTTGAAGAGATGTTTTCAGAGCTGCCAGGCTTTGTGATGAAACGTTACACCAAAAATAAAAATTTGAAAAAAACATCAACAAAAAAGCAACCAAAAAAATCCCCTTTTTACAGTGAGATTTCTATTTTCTTTGTCTGCCAGTATGACATGCGTGGACCGAAGTGCGACTGAAAGCTATTGAGTCTTACTTGTGATACTGCATATGAGTGCTATACTTAGATTTGGATTGCTACACAAATGATGAAATGCTACACACATTGTGGGTTTGAGACCTTGGCAGATTTGTGGTGGACAAATCAGGGGAAGTAAATGCGTCACAAAAGGGACCACTGTGGCTGCCCTTGTCCTTTGTAGCGCTGAAGCTTAGGAAATGACGTTCATCGCTAACATTCCAGTCTGGAATCTCATGAACGCTTTCTTAATACGTATGCTTGGAATCTGACATAGATATGAACTAAGTGATAACTTTGATCAAAATGGGAATAGACATAGCAGATTTGTGGTTATCAAGAGATTTTTTTTTACTGATCTTGTTGAAACAGTGGAAAGATCTTTGTTTAGATTCTGAAATGAATGCGATGACATTTCTCAGTTAGGGGATCGATCTTTGTTTAGATTCTGAAATGAATGCGATGACATTTCTCAGTTAGGGGATCGATCTTTGTTTAGATTCTGAAATGAATGCGATGACATTTCTCAGTTAGGGGATCAATCTTTGTTTGAATTCTGAAATGAATGCGATGACATTTCTCAGTTTGGGGATCGATCTTTGTTTAGATTCTGAAATGAATGCGATGACATTTCTCAGTTAGGGGATCGATCTTTGTTTAGATTCTGAAATGAATGCGATGACATTTCTCAGTTAGGGGATCGATCTTTGTTTAGATTCTGAAATGAATGCGATGACATTTCTCAGTTAGGGGATCGATCTTTGTTTAGATTCTGAAATGAATGCGATGACATTTCTCAGTTAGGGGATCGATCTTTGTTAAGATTCTGAAATGAATGCGATGACATTTCTCAGTTAGGGGATGGCTGGTGTCCGAGGCACTACTTTCCACATTCTGGCATTAACTGTTTTCTGCCGGTAGATGAAAGGAGGAGTAATCAAAGGAACTATAGAGGACGTAAAACCCTGTCATGAGGTGTCAGACTGAGACTCCACAGTGTCATGGCCATCGTCCTCATTCCCCATTGGTCATTAGAAATGGGCCCAGTGGGTCCAGTGGAGGTAGCATCGTTCTCCTGCACTGTGGATCCTGGGTTCAGTTTCTGCCTGACACAGAATGGTTTGAGGAGAGTTTCACTTCACTGGTGCAGACCCCAACCCTTGCTGCCTTGCTCATCTGCTGTCCAAATGATTAGGATCAGACTTTAAATGAAAAATGCAGGTGCCATGTGTGAACATGTGCACACACAAAAATCTACAGGAAAAAAAGCAAACCACCTTGCATGCGTGTAAAATCTCATTCCCTCATTAGTAGAAGTGTCCTGCATACAATAAAATCAGAGCTAGTGCTACCTTATTCCTTCAAGATGACTCTCAGTGTGTGAAAAATCACACAGGCAGGATGGTTGCTGGCAAGGTGCTTTCATAAGGGAGGTGAGGGGAAGACTGGAGCACAGACATGTTCCAGGTGGTTTCACAGCTCAGAGAAGGTCAGCCTCTGTGCCCAGGACTGGGTTTGAAACTGGAGTGTACTCAGGATGTGTGCAGCAACGTAGTGATCAAGGAAGCTCACTCTGCTGAACATCAGGGAGATCGATGGCAAATGAGACACAAGGTTTTTGTCTTTCTAGTCTCTTCACCCAAACTGGTGATGGCAGTCAACATGGTCTGGTAGGTATTGGATAAGTTATTTATTGGATAGGTTATTTTGCAGAAGAAGAAAAACTCAGAGAATAGAAACTGAACAGTTAAAGTTCAGAGCAGTGCTGATGAAAATGAGTAAGACTGAGCAACATTTAGTCCGTTCTGTTCTTTTGTTCTGTCAGACTCATGTGTGTGTGTTTTCAGAGGAAATCACGGAAGAAAAAGTGCTGCCTGCTTTTGATCTTCTTCATCATCGCTGTTGTCATCACAATCATCATCGTGGTTGCAGTGAAGACAAGCTAGTGTGTTCGTCCTAAACACACTACAAGTATCTCACTTTAGGAAACTGAACAGTTGCTGCTTCATCCAAAAATACAATTAGGTATCTTGGATGTATGTTCTCTTTTCTTTTTGCCCAATATATTTACTGTATCCTTTGTGGCAATATTTTGTGATGTTTAAGATTTCAGTGAATGGATCTGAAGCGTATTTACTCTGAGACATTTGGGAAAAGCTAGCATGTTTTGTGATGAGGGTGGTGTGGTAAGGTTAAGGAAAAAGGAGAGTTTTCAGTTGTTGACAGGTACTGTGATATTGGGAACATTTGGATCATTGCTGTGTTGATTCGTTTGATGCTATGATTTTGTATCTTGATGTCTATGTTATCTCAGAGGTGTATATATAACCAAAATGTCCCCCACCTACCCACCCCCTGTTTCTTGGATCACCGACATCTTCCAACTGTTAGAGGAGTACTGCCTTCCAAAGGTGGTCATGGGTGTGTCAGTGTGAATGGTGTTGGCCTGGCCAAGGTTGATGATTGGAGTTGTTTTACCATAGATAAAGAGAGTACAGGAGGAATGTCACCTCACATTGTTTTACCATAGACAAAGAGAGTACAGGATGAATGTCTCACCTCACATTCCCACTTCTTTACTAGGAGGCCGGAGTAGCTCAGAAGTGTGCTGGACTTGTGATTCTGGTCATCCTAGGGTTGCAGGTTTGAATCTTGGCTGGCCGATTTTTTCCTCATACTTAACATTAGTTCTGACTGCTGTCTTGGAGAAGTCCTTCGAAAGAGACTTTAAATCGAAGTTCCATGTGTGAACGCGTGCTTACCATCTTTCACACACCTAAAATCCCATCACAAAGTTTCGGAAGAGAAGGCCAGTTTAACCATTACTCTGGATGACATGTATGTAAACAGTGTGCATCCCCCATGACCAGTGAGAAATAGGGGACTGATAATCAACTGTACAACAAGGATAGTGAATGGTTGGCACCAGCAGGCATTTCTTCTGTTGACTCTACCTAGGTAGGCAGCCCATTGTGTAATCAGCAGGCAGTTCTTCAGTCGACTCTACCTAGGTAGGCAGCCTGTAGTGTAAATCAGCATGCAGTTCTTCAGCTGACTCTACCTAGGTAGGCAGCCCGTGTGTGTCAGCGAGAGTCTGGATTACACAAGTGCTTAGAACCTGATCTGTGACAAGCGATAGTTACTCTATAGGTACTGACAGCAACATTGATGATGTTATTTGTCCTCATAGAACTGTCCTGCATACAGTACAGTCAGAGCCACTGAATTCCATCAGAATGGTATTTCGGGTGCAAAAAGTCACGCTGGCAGAATCATGGCAAAGACATTTTTCAAAGTGGATGTTGTGTTTGGAGCTCGGAGAAAGTTGACCTCTGAACCCAAGAATGGGTTGGAAACTGAAGTGTACTCAGAATGTGTTCAGCGAGAGTGTCATTAAGGGAGCTCACTCTGCTGAATCTCAGGGAACTTCATAGCAATGAAACAGCAGGTTTTTGTCTTTCTAGTCCCCTGCACCCAAACTGGATGATTGCAGTCAGTGTAGGTGGGTATGGAACAAGTTATTTTGCTAAAGAAGGAGACGGAAAAAAGGGGAAATTAAAAACTGAATGGTCAATAACAAAACATGGGTGCTGACTAAGTACTGTCACTAATCAGGATAGCACTGATCATCTCTGTCGGAGTCCCATCCACTTGTGCTGGTCCCAGACCACTTCATGGTGTGGGCACAGAACTGTTCAGTTTCATGGGCCGCCCTTCCGGGTAACCATGCATCTTGTTGTCCTGGTTCAGTGAGGGCAGCCCACAGTCTGCACACAGGCTGTGCCTGCATGCCCACCACCAGGTGTGTGCTTCACACTTTGACAGCATGACACCGCCAGCAGCAGCTGGTGGCAAACAGCCGGGCAGCCCATGGACAGGAGGACAGACAGCCCACCAGGTCAACAGGAAGTGGTGGCAAACAGCCGGGCAGCCCATGGACAGGAGGACAGACAGCCCACCAGGTCAACAGGAATGGTGGCAAACAGCCTGGCAGCCCATGGACAGGAGGACAGACAGCCCACCAGGTCAACAGGAAGTGGTGGCAAACAGCCGGGCAGCCCATGGACAGGAGGACAGACAGCCCACCAGGTCAACAGGAAGTGGTGGATGCCTTCAACATGTGCAGGGAAAGTCTGACTAGCGAAAGGGGAACATACTCGTCCTGTCCTCTCTTGATCTATGGTTTTATCTTCCTTTTGTTTTGTTTTGTTTGTTTGTTTTAATCTATCCTTTTTTTTATAACATTATGGGATTTTGTTTTGTTGTTAGTTAGGTTCTGTGCTAGTCTTACAAGGTTTGGAGAAAGTGAGGTACTCTTTATAAGGCCTTAAAAGCTTGTGATAACTGATTTGGGTTTGTGAAAGTTTGGAAATTGGATGTTGTCCTCACACACACACACACACACACACACACACACACATACACATATACACATACACATACACACACACACACACACACACACACACACACACACACACACACACACACACACACACACAAGAAAGAACAACAAGGAAGATGTGGCTATTGTTGTGAATCCAATGTCCTGCATAGATACAAAAGACTTTGCAGTGATATGATAAATAGTGGCATGATGGAGCTTGAAGTGTACTCTGCCTGGCCAAATGGATAGCCCCTACTTTGAAATAAACTTATAACGTTTGAAGCAGGGGTTACCAAAAAAGTATTTACTCTTAGTAAGACCTATGAGCAGTCTAAGGTAAGATATTGAGTTAGGAAATTCATACCAACTAGGTCCCAAAAGTTTGCTAAATATGGTTGTAAATGTTGTGCCTTTTTTTTAAAAGTACAAAGTCATTTAATTATCATTTATTTTTTAGTCAACTTTATTACCGTGTGTATGTATGTTTTAGTATCAAACTATGTCTTTGATTTTTTTGTTAGGGTGTGTTTGTGCATTCAGAGGAAGGATTGACGTGTGATACCAGCTGGCAGTTGTACATTGAAGGGGTTGAATTGTAATGCAAGGTGGTACCATGGTAGTTTTATGTACTATTTTCCATTACAAAGAACAGTTGCAGTGTGTGACAGCAGTGTTGTACATTTATGAAATCGTGCTGCTGAGTTGATGTGTGTGTGTGTGCACGCGTGTGTGTGTATCTGTGTGTGTGCACACACGCGCTTGTGTGTGTGTGTGTGTGTGTGTGTGTGTGTGTGTGTACGTGCATGCATGTGTGCGCTTGTGTGCAAGTGTATGCATGGGTGAGCATAAAGGTGTGTTAGTTTGAAATTGTGTGTATGTTTGTGTGTGTGTATGGAGAAGCATAAGGGAATTCACGTTGTCAGAGTGCACTAAAAATGCAAATGTGTATTAGTTTCAAATAGTGTGTGTGTGTGTTTGTGTGTCTGTGTGTCTGTGTCTGTGTGTGTGTGTCTGTGTGTGTGTGTGTGTGTGTGTGTTTGGAATAATCTGTTTGTGTCCATTCACATATATAAAAGATACATGTTCCAGTAAAGACGAGGTCCTTGAATACTGAGGTTGATGTTATGATTAAATACTGCATTGATATAATTCCTATATTGTTTGCAATTTTGCTACTGTCTGTATTGTAACTTTAGTATTTGTACTTTTTTTTCCAGTTTCTGAATTTTTCAGTTAAACATAAGGTTATTTTAAATCGTATGATGGTAACAGTTTTCCAAAAATGACCCACCCCTCTCCTCACGAAACATGATGGACAAGCCAAAAAAACAAACCAAAGATGTCTGAAGGCAAGATGAAAGTTCCTGTACCTCGAGTCAAAACATGACGACTGGCCCATATAGGAAGGAGCCTTGAAGATGACGACACTGATCATCAGCATGTGACAGTGGGAATCAAAACCAGAGGAGCACCCAGCCTGTGTAATTCACTTGCCATGTTATGTCCTGGTCTTACCGGTGTAGGCAGTCTCAGACTAGATGTGGGCGCTAGGAAGGGAGATGTCAGCACTGCTGTGTCTGTTGTTCCATGGTGTGATTCATGCTCTGCCAGCCACACCCGGTTCTTTCCAGGCAGGCTCTGAGCAGTGTATGTGTAGTGGAAATGGCTGGACTTAGAGGTGAAAAAAGCATGCTTGCTGGGGGAGACTATAATAACCCTAAAAGGAAGATTATCTTCCCAACCAGTCTGTCTTTCATCATGTGCGCATTTCAGAACCAGTTTGTTCTTAATGTTATCGTTGGACGTATAGATGACTTGCATGTCATTTGATATTCGCATTGTGGGTTTGTTCTTAACGTATGTCATCAGACGTGTAGACAACTTGCACATATATTTCATTTGACATTTGCATTGTGGGGTCTGCACACATAGATTGCATAGCTGCCAACTTTAGCACATTTTTCTAGAATTTCCCTGATTTTAAATTATTCTAAAAATTCCAAATTTAGCGAAAAATCCAGAATTTGGGAAGTTGGTTTTAAAGAAGTGGCGGTCGTGCAGGTGGGTTAGGGGCGGGTGGGGTCATGTTTAGATAAGGATGACAAAGTTTTGAAGGCAACTTTACGCTTTGAAAAACATTGTTTTTGTCAACCCACCTCTGTCTACAGAAGTATATGGAGTTCAGAAATGCTTTCAGCCGAGAGCGGAACTGCCCCCTCCTCAGCCCACCTCACCCCCTTGCTCCCTGATTCCCAAACTGTGACTTCTTCAGGTTGGTAGCGAGGATATGGTGCTACTGAAGTTTGTTTTGTCCTGTCAGAACGAAAAAAAAGGTGATTACTGGTATTTATTTGATGACTTTCATTCTGAAAACGAGTATGGCGGTTTCATTTGCCACTTTCAAGTGCTCTCACTGGCTTGATTGGCCTAAAATGATAAACTCTTACTTTGCTATAGGTGGTTGACAGTATTTACACGTGACCAATCTGTGTTCTATATTTAGTAAGATGTTTATTTGTATTTACACCACTGTTTTGTTGACACTGCATCAAATGTAAGTCAGTATTTTAGGTTTTATATCTTTTATCAGCTTATTAAGCAAGGTTTGGAACTGATCACCATGTGTGAGAAAATGTCAGTCCTGTGATGCTGAAAAGATGGCTGACCAGCTTCATCACAAGTCTGCAACATCTACAGTGTGTTGACATCTTCAGTCCTAGGATACTGAAAAGATGGCTGACCAGCTTCATCACAAGTCTGCAACATCTACAGTGTGTTGACATCTTCAGTCCTAGGATACTGAAAAGATGGCTGACCAGCTTCATCACAAGTCTGCAACATCTACAGTGTGTTGACATCTTCAGTCCTAGGATACTGAAAAGATGGCTGACCAGCTTCATCACAAGTCTGCAACATCTACAGTGTGTTGACGTCTTCATGCTTCTTCATTCAGGGCATGGCTGGGATCCTTCATTATCATTCAGCCAAGTGTTGGTCTGCTAGTGCTTGTAATAACCAAGGAAACACAAATATTGAAGTTGACTACATACACGCATGCACACACGCATACACACATGAATGCATGCAAACATAAATGCACACACACACTCTCTTGCATAGATGCATACACACAAATTCACACATGTAAATGCACACACACTCGCGCGCACACACACACACACACACACACACACACACACACACACACACACACACACACACACACACACACACACACACACACAAAATAGGACGATCACATAGACTCATTTTTTTACACACATAGGTCAGAGAAATTGCATGATAATTCAGTGCCATGGCAGATAACTGACAGATTGAAAAGTTCCTGACGTGTTTAAAATATTGCACAGAAGGAAAATGGAACTGGATCATTTTTTTCTCATTGACTGGCTGTTTCTCTAAATCTTCTCCCTGTCCAAACATAGATTTTCATGATGGGAGTTATAAAAGATCTGCATTTGAGGTTATGTCGCGTACGTTTTTCATCCCAAGTCAAATTCTTAGTGATTGTGAACATTGTTTAAAACCCACTTCTGTTACCACATGATGGACCCGTGACAGCAACACTCTGCCCCAGTTTTCAGTGGAGTGTGGCAGTGGTCTGTTTCTGTCGGTTTGTTGTTGCTGAATGTTGCTGCCCTGATTGGTCAGACCTCACGGTGGTGGCAGAAAGGGAGACAATGCAAAGGACGCAGTCAACTCATGTTGCCGGCTTTTGTGATTCAGTACAGAGGCAAAGAACACCAGTCAACTCATGTTGCCCGGCTTTTGTTGATTCAGTCCAGAGGCAAAGAACACCAGTCAACTCATGTTGCCCGGCTTTTGTTGATTCAGTCCAGAGGCAAAGAACACCAGTCAACTCATGTTGCCCGGCTTTTGTTGATTCAGTCCAGAGGCAAAGAACACCAGTCAACTCATGTTGCCCGGCTTTTGTTGATTCAGTCCAGAGGCAAGGAACACCAGTCAACTCATGTTGCCCGGCTTTTGTTGATTCAGTCCAGAGGCAAGAACACCAGTCAACTCATGTTGCCCGGCTTTTGTTGATTCAGTACAGAGGCAAAGAACACCAGTCAACTCATGTTGCCCGGCTTTTGTTGATTCAGTCCAGAGGCAAAGAACACCAGTCAACTCATGTTGCCCGGCTTTTGTTGATTCAGTCCAGAGGCAAAGAACACCAGTCAACTCATGTTGCCCGGCTTTTGTTGATTCAGTCCAGAGGCAAAGAACACCAGTCAACTCATGTTGCCCGGCTTTTGTTGATTCAGTCCAGAGGCAAAGAACACCAGTCAACTCATGTTGCCCGGCTTTTGTTGATTCAGTCCAGAGGCAAAGAACACCAGTCAACTCATGTTGCCCGGCTTTTGTTGATTCAGTCCAGAGGCAAAGAACGCCAGTCAACTCATGTTGCCCGGCTTTTGTTGATTCAGTACAGAGGCCCACTGAACAAACATTCTCCATTTACAGATTTTTTTTTTTCTGGATCCTTTTGCCTCCAAAGGTTGTATGAATGTGTGTGTGTGTGTGTGTGTGTGTGTGTGTGTGTGTGTGTGTGTGTGTGTGTGTGTGTGTGTCCCTGGATCATTTTTGTTTTCATCAGTGTAAGGTTTTCCTGCCAGTAAGCACCAACGTTTAACAGAGCCCAGTTTGAAGGTGTTGTGGAGATTGTTATGGAGACATTCCACTCTACGTCAGACATTCCAGATGGTGAATTTCACCTATATTCTTGTTGCTGTAGGTCAACAGTAAGATGGTATATTACATTTATTCTTTGTTGCTGTCAGTCAACAGTAAGATGGTATATTACATTTATTCCTTGTTGCTGTAGGCCAACAGTAAGATGGTATATTACATTTTTTTCCCTGTTGCTGTCAGTCAACAGTAAGATGGTATATTACATTTATTCCTTGTTGCTGTCTGTCACCAGTAAGATGGTGTATTACATTCATCCCTTGTTGCTGGAGGCCAACAGTAAGGTGGTATATTACATTTATTCCTTGTTGCTGTCGGTCAACAGTAAGATGGTGTATTAAACTTCTTGTTGCTGACAGTCAACAGTAAGATGGTGTATTAAACTTCTTGCTTGTTGCTGACAGTCAACAGTAAGATGGTGTATTAAACTTATTCCCAGTTGCTGTCAGTCAACAGTCAGATGGTGTATTACATTTATTCCCTGTTGCTGTCAGTCAACAGTAAGATGGTGTATTACATTCATCCATTGTTGCTGTCAGTCAACAGTCAGATGGTGTATTACATTTATTCCCAGTTGCTGTCAGTCAACAGTAAGATGGTGTATTAAACTTATTGCTTGTTGCTGTCAGTCAACAGTAAGATGGTGTATTACATTTATTCCCTGTTACTGTCAGTCAACAGTAAGATGGTGTATTAAACTTATTCCCTGTTGCTGTAGGCCAACAGTAAGATGGTGTATTAAACTTCTTGCTTGTTGCTGTCAGTCAACAGTAAGATGGTGTATTAAACTTCTTGCTTGATGCTGTCAGTCAACAGTAAGATGATGTATTACATTTATTCCCTGTTGCTGTCAGTCAACAGTAAGATGGTGTATTAAACTTATTCCTTGTTGCTGACAGTCAACAGTAAGATGGTGTATTAAACTTATTGCTTGTTGCTGTAGGTCAACAGTAAGATGATGTATTAAACTTATTCCCTGTTGCTGTAGGTCAACAGTAAGATGATGTATTAAACTTATTCCCTGTTGATGTCAGTCAACAGTAAGATGATGTATTAAACTTATTCCCTGTTGATGTCAGTCAACAGTAAGATGATGTATTAAACTTATTCCCTGTTGCTGCAGGTCAACAGTAAGATGGTGTATTAAACTTATTCCCTGTTGCTGTCAGTCAACAGTAAGATGGTGTATTAAACTTATTCCTTGTTGCTGACAGTCAACAGTAAGATGGTGTGTTAAACTTATTCCCTGTTGCTGTCTGACGACAGTAGGACCACAGAGACGAGCAGTATTGACCTCATTCCTTGCTGTCGATCAGCAGTACGAGAACAGAAAGACCATATTCTGATAGCATGGCCATAATGCACCAAATCTGGGGCCTATACTCCACACAAGTTCTGTTTCAAACTGCATGTCTTTATTTCATTTCTCTTTCTGGGGCCTATACTCCACACAAGTTCTGTTTCAATCTGCATGTCTTTATTTCATTTCTCTTTCTGGGGCCTATACTCCACACAAGTTCTGTTTCAAACTTCATGTCTTTATTTCATTTCTCTTTCTGGGCCTATACTCCACACAAGTTCTGTTTCAAACTTCATGTCTTTATTTCATTTCTCTTTCTGGGGCCTATACTCCACACAAGTTCTGTTTCAAACTGCATGTCTTTATTTCGTTTCTCTTTCTGGGGCCTATACTCCACACAAGTTCTGTTTCAAACTGCATGTCTTTATTTCGTTTCTCTTTCTGGGGCCTATACTCTGGACAAGTTCTGCTTCAGTTTTCATGTCTTTATTTCGTTTATCTTTCTGGGGCCTGTACTGCAGACGAGTTCTGTTTCAGTCTTCATGTCATTTTCTTATTCATATTTATATTTCTCAGTCGTTCTTTGTGGCTAACTTACCGTTTTCTTTCATTTTCTTGTAATTGGTGTGAATCCAGTTTAGGGTGTGGGGTTTTTGTCCACTGGTTTTGCTTAGACGTTGAAATCCACGGCTGCCTCCTTTTTGAGAGGCTGCTTCTGAGTGCATCCAATGGTCTTTTTTTTCCCCCTGAATTTTATTGCCATCTTGCTCATTTCTGAAGCATATCTGCTTTTCATCTCCACTTTAAGGGTATCACCCATATTTGACGTAAGCATGCAAATGCCATTATTTCTGTCGATGTCTGCTGTCCATTTTTCAGATATCTCCCTAGGGTGTTTCTGTGTGGCTATTTTACACCAAGTCATGCTATGATAAGGTACCTTTTTGATAATAGGCCTGTTGTAGTTTTTGTGGCTATTTTAAGACCAAGTCATGCTATGATAAGACCAAGTCATACTATGGTCAGGTACCTTTTTGATAATAGGCCTGTTGTAGTTTTTGTGGCTATTTTAAGACCAAGTCATGCTATGATAAGACCAAGTCATACTATGGTCAGGTACCTTTTTGATAATAGGCCTGTTGTAGTTTTTGTGGCTATTTTAAGACCAAGTCATGCTATGATAAGACCAAATCATACTATGGTCAGGTACCTTTTTGATAATAGGCCTGTTGAAGTTTTTGTGGCTATTTTAAGACCAAGTCATGCTGTGATCAGTTCAGTCAGTCAGTCAGTCACTCAGTCATTCCCCTGACCGCTGGGGTCGTTGGGGGGACGTGATGAGGCATCACTCAGTCATTCCCCTGACTGCTGGGGTCGTTGGTCGTCAGACCAGCTCTTTCTCTGCCGTCCTCGTCTGCGCCCTCCTTCAACGGTACCTTGAAGGATGGTTTTGGAGAGGGTGTTGTGATGAATGACGTGGCCAAACCATGCCATCTTCCGTCGTTTGACGGTTGCGAGAAGTAGTTTGTGGGGCCCAACTAGGTTGGTGACCAGGTTCCTCACATAATCATTGGTCGTTTTGATTATAGGCCTCTTGTAGTTTTTTGTGGCTATTTTAAGACAAAGTCATGCTATGATAAGACCAAGCCATGCTGTGATAAGACCAAGCCATGCTATGATAAGACCAAGCCATGCTATGATCAGACCAAGCCATGCTATGATCAGACCAAGTCATGCTATGACCAGACCAAGTCATGCTATGACCAGGTACCTTTTTGATAATAGTTCTGTTGTAGTTTTACAAGGATGGTCATTTAGTATAAAGGAATAAAATGTGCTTGATCAAGTTTTGAATTGTATCTGTTTATGAGTGCAAAATGCGCAACTTTTTATTTTGATATTCTTGAATGTTTTCATGAAATAGAAATCAATTTTTGCACTGAACACAGTATGTTTAGTATTTGTTATGTTATGAAATCATAATCCAATTCAAGGTTTAAGTTAAAATATTATCTACAATTATTAGTAACATACAAATTATATCCCTTTGAAAGGCCTTCATTTTGTATGTGGTTGATTTACAAACTAGCTGTCACGTAGGTCCTTTGTCGTTGAAGGTGCTTTCTCTTTCTCAGAATTCTGTCTGGATTCACTGGTAGTCAAGGAGGTCGTTTGTCATTGAAGGTGCTTTCTCTTTCTCAGAGTTCTGTCTGGATTCCTTTCATGTGCTGATGATCACTTCTTATGATCAGTCCCTAATTTTGACAACAAAACCAAATCTTCTGTGATCGATAATCGTTGATGCGTGTGTGCCCTGATATATCCCTGAAACCTGTGCCGTAGCTGACACACACCATCTTCAACAGGTCGGATCAAGTTTTCTATAGGAGGCTTCTCCCTTAGCTCAAGGCTAAAACGTCCTACACTGTGAGCACAGAGGGATGGTGTGTTTCACTGGGGTGTCTACCCTGTGAGCACAGAGGGATGGTGTGTTCACTGGGGTGTCTACCCTGTGAGCACAGAGGGAGGGTGTGTTCACTGGGGTGTCTACCCTGTGAGCACAGAGGGTGGTGTGTTCACTGGGGTGTCTACCCTGTGAACACAGAGGGAGGGTGTGTTCACTGGGGTGTCATACCCTGTCAGCACAGGGGGATGCTTTGTTCACTGGGGTGTCTACCCTGTCAGCACGGAGGGATGGTTTGTTCACTGGGGTGTCTCCCCTGTGAACACGGGGGTGGGGGTGGGGGGATGTTCACAGGGGTGTCCTTCCCCAGGCTAAGAGCTCATAGTGTGGCTCTTGATCACATGATGCTCCTGTCATAAGGACATACGAGTATTTCAGGGGAGTTAATAGCGCCACCTGTTCTCCTGCCCCATCCTGCTAGGAACATGGCCATTTGGTGCCGGACTGCATATTCGACCAGACAAGCCTGACTTACATTGCAGTTAACCCACATCTCAGGGGGCATCCCCTATCCGTCACCCGGGGACCTGCCTGGTTGGGGGTGGTTGCCCCAGTTCCAGGAAAACCAAATGAACTTTTGCCCTTGACTGTACGATTAGTGCACCCAGCCCACAGTGGCAGGCAGTAGTGGCTGCACAGGCAGCCATTGTGAATCAGACAACGCCATTCGACACCCGCTGAGAATGCCTTCCAACAATTCCATCAGTGCACCCAGCCATTGTGAATCAGACAACGCCATTCGACAGACCCGCTGAGAATGCCTTCCAACAATTCCATCAGTGCACCCAGCCATTGTGAATCAGACAACGCCATTCGACAGACCCGCTGAGAATGCCTTCCAACAATTCCATCAGTGCACCCAGCCATTGTGAATCAGACAACGCCATTCGACAGACCCACTGAGAATGCCTTCCAACAATTCCATCAGTGCACCCAGCCATTGTGAATCGGACAACGCCATTCGACAGACCCGCTGAGAATGCCTTCCAACAATTCCATCAGTGCACCCAGCCATTGTGAATCAGACAACGCCATTCGACAGACCCCTGAGAATGCCTTCCAACAATTCCATCAGTGCACCCAGCCATTGTGCATCAGACGACGCCATTCGACAGACCCGCTGAGAATGCCTTCCAACAATTCCATCAGTGCACCCAGCCATTGTGCATCAGACAACGCCATTCGACAGACCCGCTGAGAATGCCTTCCAACAATTCCATCAGTGCACCCAGCCATTGTGAATCAGACAACGCCATTCGACAGACCCGCTGAGAATGCCTTCCAACAATTCCATCAGTGCACCCAGCCATTGTGCATCAGACGACGCCATTCGACACCCACTGAGAATGCCTTCCAACAATTCCATCAGTGCACCCAGCCATTGTGCATCAGACAACGCCATTCGACAGACCCACTGAGAATGCCTTCCAACAATTCCATCAGTGCACCCAGCCATTGTGCATCAGACAACGCTATTCGACACCCGCTGAGAATGCCTTCCAACAATTCCATCAGTGCACCCAGCCATTGTGCATCAGACAACGCCATTCGACACCCGCTGAGAATGCCTTCCAACAATTCCATCAGTGCACCCAGCCATTGTGAATCAGACAACGCCATTCGACAGACCCGCTGAGAATGCCTTCCAACAATTCCATCAGTGCACCCAGCCATTGTGCATCAGACAACGCCATTCGACACCCACTGAGAATGCCTTCCAACAATTCACTGCAATTTCAGCTTTCTTGAAAACAAATTAAGCTTGCTCGATGTAAGATAGGCTGTTTGGCATGTGGTAACTCTTGGGCAGCATATGTCGATCGGAGGAATACAGTGGTTTGCGTGTTTGCATCTGTTTATATGCTGGCAGTGTGTCATGATGGCTTGAGTTCACTTGAGGAGGGGGTGTGTCCGTTTATATGCTTGAAGTGTGTTGTTATGACTCAAGTTCACCCAAGAAGGGTGTACGTCTGTTTATGTACTCGCAGTGTGTTGTTTTGACTTGGGTTCACTTGAGAAGGGTGTGTGTCTGTCTGCATGCTTGCAGTGTGTAATTAGGATTGGAGTTTGCCTGAGAGAGGTGTTTTGTCTTAAGTTTTAAGAATTGTTTGAACTTTTACCCGACTGTTCCTGCAAAAGCTGTAAATGGATTACATTCAACTAGAACTTCTTTTCACCTGACATGAGACTTGGTTGATAGTAAGCGCATGTTGACAGCATTTTATACCATGGTGACAGCTGAAGTCTGAGTGGTGATGCAGCTGTAGGCTTTTTGTATGATACTGAGTTGCCTGTTGAACTTTCTCTGAGCCACTCGCTACTATTATTAATAAACCATTGCATACGTAAAGGAGTAAACTGTCTGTTTTCTGTATGCCATACTTTTGTCAAGAATTTACAGAGACGTGTGTGCGTGTGTGTGTGTGTATGTGTGTGTGTGTGTGTGTGTGTGTGTGTGTGTGTGTGTGTGTGTGTGTGTGTGTGTGTGCGAGTGCGTGCGCATGCATGCGGGTGTTCAATGAATTACACAGCATTGCATTCACCCTGTTAAAGGTGATCATGTTGACTTTCTGCAATATGGGACTAGTATCAGCTATCTTTTTAATCAGTCTTAACAACATATTTATATGTCTGAGCATTTTTAAGAACTGCATCGTATTCTGTCATCCAATCACTCAGCCAAAAAGGCATCCAAAATCAGAATTTGTTATAGCATATTTCCTTCCACAATTGTTTTTCTTTTTTTTCCCTTCCAGGATTGTACTTTGAACAGATGACAATTGAACCATTGAATCTGTACTGTTTTCCATCCAGGATTGTACTTTGAACAGATGACAATTGAATCTGTACTGTTGTCTTCCTTCCAGGATTGTACTTTGAACAGATGACAATTGAATCTGTACTGTTGTCTTCTTTCCAGGATTGTACTTTGAACAGATGACAATTGAATCTGTACTGTTGTCTTCCTTCCAGGATTGTACTTTGAACAGATGACAATTGAATCTGTACTGTTGTCTTCCTTCCAGGATTGTACTTTGAACAGATGACAATTGAATCTGTACTGTTGTCTTCTTTCCAGGATTGTACTTTGAACAGATGACAATTGAATCTGTACTGTTGTCTTCCTTCCAGGATTGTACTTTGAACAGATGACAATTGAATCTGTACTGTTGTCTTCCTTCCAGGATTGTACTTTGAACAGATGACAATTGAATCTGTACTGTTGTCTTCCTTCCAGGATTGTACTTTGAACAGATAACAATTGAACAATTGAATCTGTACTGTTGTCTTCCTTCCAGGATTGTACTTTCAACAGATGACAATTGAATCTGTACTGTTGTCTTCCTTCCAGGATTGTACTTTGAACAGAAGACAATTGAATCTGTATTGTTTGTTTTCTTCTTTCCAGGATTGTACTTTGAACAGACAACAATTGAATCTGTACTGTTTTCCATCCAGGATTGTACTTTGAACAGAAGACAATTGAATCTGTACTGTTTTCCATCCAGGATTGTACTTTGAACAGAAGACATTTTAATTTGTATGGTTTTCTTCTGTCCAGAATTGTACTTTGAACAGAAGACAATTAAATCTGTATGGTTTTCTTCTTTCCAGGATTGTACTTTGAACAGAAGACAATTGAATCTGCACTGTATTCTTCTGTTCAGGATTGTACTTTAAACAGAAGGCAATATAACCTGTACTGTTTTCTTCTTTTCAGGATTGTACTTTGAACAGAAGGCAATATAATTTGTATTGTTTCTTTTCTACCAGGATTGCACTTTGAGTCAAAGACAACACAGTCGGTTTTTGAGAAGCAGGAGTTTATTTTGTAAATGCCACACAGCAGGAAAGGTAGTAATTATGTCATCACTCTGTAACATAAAAAATTACATGTTGTCATGTGTGTTCTGGCACTTCCAGACCCGTTTCTTGAAAGAAGTTACATACAATACTCAACACTAATCCATTGACCTCTCTGAACAGGTCAGTTGCATACAGTACACAACACTTATCCATTGACCTCTCTGAACAGGTCAGTTGCATACAGTACACAACACTTATCCATTGACCTCTCTGAATAGGTCAGAGGAAACACCAGAAGTGTGTGGATGAGTGTGCATGCACACTCGATTGTACACATTGATGTAGCATGCATTAAAATGTTCTTACATTTTTAGAGTGTACATGCACACTCGATTGTACACATTTATGTAGCATGCAGTAAAATGTTCTTACATTTTACAGTGTACATGCACACTTGATTGTACACATTGATGTAGCATGCAGTAAAATGTTCTTACATTTTACAGTGTACATGCACACTTGATTGTACACATTTATGTAGCATGCAGTAAAATGTTGTTACATTTTTAGAGTGTACATGCACACTTGATTGTACACATTTATGTAGCATGCAGTAAAATGTTCTTGCTTTCTTTCACATTTGGTGATGGCTTTTTTCCCCCCCCCCCCAAGACAAATTTTTAACAATCCTCAACTGAAAGACAAGCCCAGACTGTAAGAACAATGTATAAACAGTATGTCATCTCACACACAAACACATGTCATTACAAGCATATCCACAAACAATGAAGCATCACCAGACAGTAGTTTTGGGCTATGACATGGATAAAAATGTTACGCACACGACATTTTTGTTTCGCCGACAGTGACTGTTTTGCATCAAGAAAAGGAAGTTGGTTTTACTGGACATTTTACAGTTTACTCACGTGTCTAGTCCGAATGTTTTTGTTTTTTTCCATATCTTACTGGCTGAAGTTGGAACTGTTTGCATAAAAGACAAGTCACCGTCAATTAATCACATACATAACACATACAGAGTATGGATCATGATGCCAACAAACTGATGATGCCGTTTTAAGTTTCAGCTGAAGGATAGCTGTAAATACTTCGGATTCATACTGAAAATAAGGACAGCAGTAAGCATGCTGTCTGGGCTTAAGAGAGACAAGGCAGAGAGACATGGAGAAAGCAAGTATATTCATGTGCACTGCCTGCTTAATTTATTCAAAATGGTAGTCATAGCAACATGTGTTTGAATAAAGGCAAATGACATGTGTGTGTGTGTGTGTGTGTGTGTGTGTGTGTGTGTATGTGTGTGTGTGTGTGTGTGTGTGAAGCCACTTTAGGTTAGCCAAGCATTTATCATTACAAATTAAACATCAGACATTTCATAACATAACGGGCACTTTGCAAACATTTATTTTCTTCGTTGTTATTAAAATCAGTATTGAAATCTATCGTAAGTAATACTAAGTGAGACCATACTTTTCTCTAAGAAGTGCATTGGTTTTCTTTTCTTTTCTTGTAACAACAAAATCTTATTGCAGAAACGGAGATAGCTTATGAAATAAGTAAACATAATTTTTTTAATCAAATAATGACAACAGACAATTTTCAGATATAATGCAGGCATGGTAAGAAAACACAATCTCAAGGACAAGAACAAATTTCTGTAAAATATAAATCAGATGACCCAAAATAATGAATATAAAATTTGTAGATAAGATAACTAAACATGTTGCCTAAAAATATGAAAATTGCCTTAATTTGATTCTTTCTTCTTTTGTTTTTTGTTCTACATTAATAAGGCAAAGAAAAGGCACAATTTGAACTTTAAAAAAAAATCTTCACAAAAAAAAAGATTTTTTTTTCCCCACCCACCTTGCATGGTCCGGTCCTTTTATTTCATAATCATTGTGTAATCCAACACACACAAGCTTCTCTAATTGAACACTGTTCAACAAGACTGCAAGGGCCGTGAGAGATTTGACAAAAAAGTGATTGTTGATAATCATGTGACTTGACCTATCACAATATGACGTACATCCCCCGGACCAGTTATGTTAACCCCTTTAGAGTTTGCATCAAAATAGTTTGCAGGGGACATCATTCACATGCCATGATGATATCAAGGGGGAGGGGAGGTGGGAAGCCTTTATTTGGCAGATCTGAGCAGGTCACGATTTCACTCTCTGCACAACAAATGTCTGTAGTAAACATGGGTATTGCCCTTCTTGAATCTTCATCCTTGACTCGTTGATTGATTGACCTTTCAAACTAGTCATATGCCCTTTCCAACAATCAACACCACCAGTCAGACGGGCAGTACACAAGCACAGCAGTCTACTGAAGAATGGCTGATATGAACATTTCAGCAATCCATGAAAGAAAGGCTGGTATGAACATTTCAGCAATCCATGAGAGAAAGGCTGATATGAACATTTCAGCATGAGAGAAAGGCTGGTATGAACATTTCAGCAATCCATGAGAGAAAGGCTGATATGAACATTTTCAGGCAATCCATGAGAGAAAGGCTTATATGAACATTTCAGCAATCCATGAGAGAAAGGCTGATATGAACATTTCAGGCAATCCATGAGAGAAGGGCTGATATGAACATTTCAGCAATCCATGAGAGAAAGGCTGATATGAACATTTCAGCAATCCATGAGAGAAAGGCTGATATGAACATTTCAGGCAATCCATGAGAGAAAGGCTGGTATGAACATTTCAGCAATCCATGAGAGAAAGGCTGGTATGAACATTTCAGCAATCCATGAGAGAAAGGCTGATATGAACATTTCAGCAATCCACGAGAGAAAGATTGATATGAACATTTCAGGCGTCTTCAAATGAAGGCACTTCAGTCATGAAATCAGAACAATTGTGAATTTTCTACAGGAACATTTATGGACAATGTTGATGAACACTGGTCAAATCAGAACAATTGTGAATTTTCTACAGGAACATTTATGGACAATGTTGAGTTAACACTGGTCAAATCAGAACAATTGTGAATTTTCTACAGGAACATTTATGGACAATGTTGAGTGAACACTGGTCGACATGTCAAACTGGGTCATTCCATTGCCTCCCATGTTCTAGTAAAACACCTTAATAGATTATCTCCATTTTTTTTACCTTCAGTGAAAGTCCACACGTTTACACCAGCACCAAATTTACATTTGTCAGTTTTAGGTCAACAGTTCTGTCTAACTTTACAGACTCTGCACTTTACCAGGGTTTTTCGTTGTAGATTATTACAGTAAATCAATAAAATGAACAGCATCAATTAAAGACACACACAAAAAAACTGAAGTCAAGAATTAATGTCAAAACCTGAACAAAGCATCCTGAGCATGAGTTTGTGCGTAAAAAATATAAAAACTAAAAGGTCAACCACTCAAACAACATTTATTGTGTAGATAAAATAAGTAGCATATATGCTGCATAAATATTAGGTATATATCTAGATATAGAACACTCACATCCAAAAAAAAAAAACAATTGCTGAAGCCATATACAGTAAGCCAACATACAAACACACTTACAAAAAAAGGTGCAAGCACTACGTATTTGATGTATGGAAAGAAACAAGACACCCAAACTTTGTCCCATCTGAAGAAGACACATCTGTTGAAAGTTTGTCTGTTTCTAACTCCACATCAAAGAAGAGTTCCTTTGCACCTAGTTTGGAGTTTTGACCTGTATGTTGGCTTCCTCTCAGTAATAATGCTGCACTGGATTCAGTCTGCTGTTATTTACAATAGATCATGTCTGCTCTTCCTTTCAGCTACACCCCCCCCCCCTCCTCCCCCCACCTCAATTCTCCCCCCTCATTCAACCAGGAAGCAGACAGCCCTAAGCGTCATCCAAACTCTCTTCTTGCACCATGCCACACTCCAACAGTTTGATACAATGGACTGCTGCTGTCTGGAGTGGCTTTTCACAAAGTGCATGTTGCTGTTGTTGCACACAGCCCAGGGACTGCTGCTGTCTGGAGTGACTTTTCACAAAGTGCATGTTGCTGTTGTTGTTGCACACAGCGCAGGGACTGCTGCTGTCTGGAGTGGCTTTTCACAAAGTGCATGTTGCTGTTGTTGTTGCACACAGCGCAGGGACTGCTGCTGTCTGGAGTGGCTTTTCACAAAGTGCATGTTGCTGTTGTTGCACACAGCCCAGGGACTGCTGCTGTCTGGAGTGGCTTTTCACAAAGTGCATGTTGCTGTTGTTGTTGCACACAGCCCAGGGACTGCTGCTGTCTGGAGTGGCTTTTCACAAAGTGCATGTTGCTGTTGTTGTTGCACACAGCCCAGGGACTGCTGCTGTCTGGAGTGGCTTTTCACAAAGTGCATGTTGCTGTTGTTGTTGCACACAGCCCAGGGACTGCTGCTGTCTGGAGTGGCTTTTCACAAAGTGCATGTTGCTGTTGTTGTTGCACACAGCCCAGGGACTGCTGCTGTCTGGAGTGGCTTTTCACAAAGTGCATGTTGCTGTTGTTGCACACAGCCCAGGTTGTGACGGCCGACACCAACGTTTGGTCACATGATCCAGTGTTGCTGGAAAACTCACAACCTTCAATATCCTGACTCGCTGGTCTTGTTTAAATCTGGCCTCAAAACCTGTCTTCTTGCCGCATGTTTGTTTGTTTGCAATTGTTGTTGCTATTCTTATGGAAATTACTATTGTTATGATTATCATCATTATTATTATTATCATCATCATTACTATCAAGTAATATATATATATATATATATAACCTGCACTTGTTTTCCCCCACTACTTCATTGTTCAGAACAATATATATATATATATATATATATATATATATATATATATATATATATATAGGTAAAAAAGAAAACCCAACGCTAAAAATGGCACTGCACCCAGCAGCCGAGAGAGTCCGGACGATAAAACCATTACTGGATCAATATAAAACAAGAAGTCGTCCACTCAAGTGTCTTCCCTTCTTTTATTTTTCAAATTTTCGCCTTTTTCAAGGCTTCATCAGGAATCTCTGCATTATCAGAAAAAAACACACAAGAAACACCATCAGAATCCCAAAGGTAAAGATAAAATCACTTTACCTACTTGTATCTATGTCTACACACACACACACACACACACACACACACACACGGATACATATACATACATATATATATATATATGCATACATACATATACACACACACACACACAACACACACACACACACACATATACATACACACACATAGGCCCACATACGCATCCATACACACATATGCACACATGTATGCATTTCCAAAAATTCTAACCATTGTAGAGGTAGTGAAACCCCATTCCTATCCGCTTTACCTAATTTAAAATATGATATCATAAAACATTATTACCAACTTAAAATACATGGAAGTGAGGGGCTCAAAAGGAAATGTAATATGCGGAAAGAATGTAATAATGGATAGGTTAAGCAAATAAGAGTGAGGACGAGGCAGAAGAAGAAGAGACAATGAGAGAGTGAGTGGGAGAAAGACAGAGGAAAAGGGGGACAGACAGAGAGTGAGCAAAAGAGGAAAGGGGGGGGGGGGGGGGGGGGGGGAGAAAAGGGACAGAGAGAGCAGAGAAATAGAAAGGGAGAGGGGTGTGGGGAGAAGAAAGAAAGAGAAAGAGAGAGAAAGAAAAAGAGCGAGAGAAACAGAAAAGAAATAAGAAGAGAGAGAGAAAGAAAGAGAGAGAGAGAGAGAGAGAGGAAAAGCCAATATATATATATATATATTGTTAATGATATTAAAAAGGAATGTTAAAACTCCAAGGGGTCGAGCACTTTTAAAGTCATTTTAGGCTTTTTAATTATATTCATCTATATATATATATATATATATATATATATATATATATATATATATTATATATATATATATATATATATAACCTGCACTTGTTTTCCCCCACTTCTTTATTGTTCAGAACAATATATATGTATATAACCAGCACTTGTTTTCCCCCACTACTTCATTGTTCAGAACTATATATATATATATATATTATATATATATATATATATATATATATATATATATATATATATATATATATATATGCGTAATGTTGATGTAAAGTGTTATGCAGAATATTATGGATATTGCACACATGTATTATTATTTCTTTGTGAAGTATCAAGAGCAGTTTTCTGGATAGTGTGCTTTTATTATCATGTTGATGGTGGCTGTCATCCTCCTCCTCCTTCTCCTCCTCCTCATTATAATTGTTGTTGCTATTCTTATGGAAATTACTATTGTTATGATTACCATCATTATCATTATCATCATCATCATTACTATCAAGTATATATATATATATATATTACCTGCACTTGTTTTCCCCCACTACTTCATTGTTCAGAACACAATAAAATCCTTGCAAAACATACCCTCATCCTCCTTTAAAAAAAAAGAAGACTGAAAGACTAGACATAGACTCCCAAACTCCCCTTTTAGATGGAGAATGAATTAACATTGCAGAAGGAATCAAAAATGGTTATTCACATATAATCCTCTCACCTAAACTATGTCCAGTGATTTTGCGTTTGAGTGCACATACCATGTGATCCCAGGACGATAGACTGGTTCCTAGCTGTCGACTTGGTCTGACGCTGTGACAGGGGCTATCATGGATGTGTTTTATCTCCTCCACCAGCCAGCTACTCCATCAAGAGCTGAGCAGACCAGCCAACTATTACATCAAGAGCTGAGCTAGTCTGTGACATGATCCCTACACTTGATTCATGACAGGGGCTATCATGGATGTGTTCTATCTCATCCACCAGCCAGCTATTATGTCCAGAGCTGAGCCAGTCTGTGACGATCCCTATACTTGATCCATGTCAACAGGAATTTCAACGACAACAGTAACACCAAAAGTATTAATTATAATAATTACTGTATTCCTGTAATTAACAATTATTTCAAATTTCTGATCAATATCAGGACTATAATGTGATTAACAATCACAGAAATACTATCGATCCATCACAGCGGACCTTAATGCGTAACAATTGGTAAAGTCAAGAATACTGAGTTGAATACTGTTTACATTTCACAATAAAGCGAAACAAAAAGCAAACAGACAAACAAACAAAGGCTATAAATTCTTGTTAAAGCTCTTTCTATAACCCACCCCCACCCCTCAACCCAACCACACATTCATTCTTTTTAATCCCTTTTCTTTCTCCCTCTTGATCAATCTCTGTTACTCCTATCTGTTGCCTGTCTGGACCACATAGACTTTCATTTTATAAACCAAAAATCCACTGATTAAGAAATGAAAATAGCAAGGATAAGAAAAGGAAAACATTTTAATCTGCCTGGTGAGCTATCTGTATAAAAAAAGGAGAAAAAAAAAGGCCTCATCACAACCTATTTTGCAGCATTTTGGCTCATGTCTAGCTAGCTTCATTCTCGTTTGATCAAGGACAGTGGATAAGGGAGTCTCTTTTCTTGCAGCAGACAAGACATGCAGATCAATAATATCATTTACAAAGGATTCAACTAGCCATTGAGATGTATCATGTCTCAAAGAACATCCAGTGAATGCTGAGAAGGTACTACCAAGGCTTTCATGGATGTACACAACAGTGCTTTCCATCAAGGAAGGTGAGACACGCAAAATACTGAAGCAGGTGGACAAGTTACATGCTTCATCCAGGATGAATTTCAAGCCACAGAAATCATGAAGGCTGTCTCTGTGGAAAGGAAAAGGAGGTAAAACAGTCATTCCAAGCCATTCCATCAGCTACAGAAGAACCAGTCAAGAGCCTTGGGAGGTGTATGATGACTCCTTGAAAGACACACAGAGGGGAGAGGAAACCCAGCCAGTGGCAGAGGAAAGCCTGCAGAGAACAGACCAGTGTGGGCTCCTGGCTAAGACAAGGTCTGGTGTCCACAGTTCATGCTGATCCCAAGTTTGTTTCTGGCCTATACTGGTCTATGATGCCAGCAGTTTGTTTCTGGCCTATACTGGTCTCTGATGCCAGCAGTTTGTTTCTGGCCTATACTGGTCTATGATGCCAGCAGTTTGTTTCTGGCCTACACTGGTCTCTGATGCCAGCAGTTTGTTTCTGGCCTATACTGGTCTCTGATGCCAGCAGTTTGTTTCTGGCCTATACTGGTCTATGATGCCAGCAGTTTGTTTCTGGCCTATACTGGTCTATGATGCCAGCACTAACACAGTGGAATCAAGGGAGGCCAGAATCCACAGACACCTGGTGTCTCACTGGTCTCACTGATGTCGCACTCCACTGCCGCCAAGCAAAGCTGAAGCTTCCTCTGAGATCCACCCTAGAGGAATGCAACGTGGGTAATGCAAGGTCACTAACCATGCTTGAGGAGTCTGAAGACAGCGTTATGAGATCCGTCCAGTCAAAGCTAAAAACTGGCAGAAAATGGAAGGTTCTGGAGGCAGTGGACGTGGCAAAGGAAAATGGTAAACACAAGTTCTTTTTCAGTCTTTGCCCAAAATATTTTCCTAAAGTGTTCAATCCAGAACAGAACTGGTGACTTTTTTTTTCTTTGCATCTGCAGAATTCATTCTAAGAATCAGAGTGGATTCCCAGGAAAAAAAACCCAAACTCTTCCTTACATTAAAAGCTATTCTAGGAGTTTGTGTTTTAGACACCTTTCAACAGATTTGATGATGATTATCATTTCTCATTTGACCACCCTGATTGTCATCCAAACATGTACTGTTCTTCTTTACAACTCAGCCTGAAATCCTTCCAAACTGACAGGCGATGGTAACACTCGGGAGAACTTGTGCTTCTGACGTTCCTCCATCAGCGTTCTGCGCTTGGCAATTTCTTCCTGCAGGCGCCGGTACTCCGGGTGGTTCAGCTTGTAGGACAGTTTCCACAGGTGGGGCTGAGAGCGCGGCGTGTACCTCTGGCCAAACATGTCTGTCTTCTGGTCAGGAGGTGGAGGGGTAGGAGGTGGGGAAGGGATAGGGATGAAGCGGTGAGCATAGCGTTTGTAGTTGTCTGGAGGAAGAATCTTCCCTGTTGGTGGAGGAATAAAGAGTTTAGAAGGTTGAGATTGGGTATGTAATGCAATTTGAATTAAAAAAAAAAATCTTGTTTTTGATAAATAAACAGAAAAAGGGTTGTATTTACACATGTTTACATGCTCACATCATCAACTTTATGCACACAAACAGATACACACTCTCTCTCATCCTCTCTCATATATGCATCTGTACCCTCAAGCACATACCCAAACACATACTGCCTGATCTACACACTCAACTAACCAACCAATCACTCATTTTCTTACCGCTCTAATCAAGCTCATTACATGTTACTACACATGCATCCACACTCACACAAACACATTGTAATAAATGCACACAGTCAGTTGTACATGTGCATGTACAAACAAACACAAACACACAGGCATGCACGCAAACACATATACACACAAAAACACACACACATTCCCCCCCCCCCTCCCCCCCACTTTTTCTATAATCAATTACAGTGAATAGATATTAAACTGAAGAACACAGTCATACAGACTCACAGACACAGACACACACACACACACACACACACACACACACACACACACACACACACACCTGACTGATCAATAGGCGGGTTGCGTGACTCTGTCTTGAACTTTAGTCTTCGAAATTCATCCATGTCTGAACGAGTCTGTGCAATTGCCATGGTCTTGTGCTTGTCATCCTGAAATAGTCTGGTTTCCTGAATGTATTTTTCAAAGGTATGATTCCCAACTTTTGATGCAGTGGGGATATTCAATGGATACATGGACGCAATGACATCAGAAATTTTTCTGCCATCCACAGTGGTTTTAAAACCATACTGGCGACGGAAATTCCTCCACACATTACTGTTGTAGTTTGGATCGGGCCGTGCAGGAAACGGTGGCCTGTATTTGCCTGCCTCTAACCACAGCTGGTATTCTACTGTCGGATGTTGGTGTGTACACCCCTCAGATGATCCACGAAGAAAGTGTTGACATTCAATATCCAAAATATCGTGAGGTCTCCTGCGTCGTGCCAGCTGCTCGATGGGCCGTGGAGTGAAGCCAGACATGTGGGGGCTGGCATCGCTGATCAGTTTTTCCCGTTCTTCCAGTGTTGGCATTTTGAAAGGACCTTTCTCTGTCTCACCCTGCATCACAGGAAAGAAAATGGAGCTGAAGGTGTAAGAAAGCATTTTTGCATGAACATGCTTGCCATTTGTATGTTGGAAGGTGAGTTATTGAGTGTGCCGTGTGTGTGTGTGTGTGCGTGCGTGCGTGTGTGCGTGCGTGTGTGTGTACAAGGGCACAGGCAAATGTGTGAGTTATATACATGAATTGTAGTTTTTATTATCTAAGATGCAATTAATATAAGTTGACTGTTGTGTTAATGGTACGAAAGAAAACACTGCAAGTCTTTCTGGCTTATTCACTTAAATTCAGCCATAAAAACTAGAAGATCAAATCTTCTTCTTTCTTCTTCCTAAAATACTGGTTCACTCAAAAACGAGTAGGTCACCAGCGCGCATGTTAAAAAGTAAAATAAAATAACATAAAACAGTGCGACTCAGACTGTTGGCCCCTGGAGCAAATTTAGCAACAAGGGGTCGCACTCGATATTCAAGAAGATAAAAGCAATGGCCAAATTCAGGCCCAGGTAATAGTAAAATATCAGGGGAAGTAAAAATAGAAAATCGTCAATATGCAGATCTCAAAACTGTCGAATCAATTTGTTTTTTGAATGAGATTGCATTTGTGGCAATCTTGATGGCACCCGGCAGTGAGTTCCACAGCCGTACAGAACTGGGATAAAAAGAATGTAAGTGGCTGTCAATATTTGATGCAGGTATGGTATAACACTGACCGCCACTCCTGGTGCTACTTTTATTCAATACTAGTTGTTCCATTGGAATATCAATTACTTTAGCTCTGCCTTTGAAAAAGGTGTTAAGTTTAATAAAAGCTCTTCTCTCTTCTAAGGGTTTCCATTCTAATTTCCTCATGTTCTTCCTAGTATTCCCCTTTTCTCTGATGTGGTTCCCTGTTACGAACCGTGCTGCTCTCTTCTGAATCTTTTCAAGGTTATCAATGTCCTTTAGATGGTAAGGATCCCAAACTGAGCAACCATATTCCAATACTGGTCTAACCAGTGTTTTGTAGCAGTCGTCTTTAACCTTTTGGGGGCAGTCATTGATATTCCTGTGTAAGAAAGCTAAGATGTTATTTGCTTTCTTACATACTAAATTGTAATGTTCTTTCCATTTGAGACGACTATCTATAATCACGCCTAAATATTTTGCAGCATTAGTTTCTTTAAGAATAGTATTATGGATAGAATAATCTGATCTAATTAGTGAGCGTTTGTTACATATACGCAACACTTGGCACTTTTGAGGATGAAATTCCATTTTCCAAGTTCTTTCCCACTCTTGTAAAGCGTTTAGATCTTCTTGTAGAATGCGTGTATCATTCTTGCTTCTGATTGTTCTATATACTAAACTGTCATCTGCAAAAAGCCTTATAGTAGTTCCAGGAGAGAGATTTCTACTTATTTCATTTATATAAATTAAGAAAAACAATGAGTGTGTGTGTGTGTGTGTGTGTGTGTGTGTGTGTTTTGCGCGCACATCTTGTATGTGTGTGTGTGTGTTTGCGCGACATCTTGTGTGTGTGTGTGTGTGTGTGTGTGTGTGTGTACACCCTGACATGCACGTCTTTTTTTTTCTTTCTTTTTAAATTTGCCAGTGATTGTTTCGTTTGTTGTACAGAGCAATACAATTCATTGATTTAGGGCAAGTTCCGGCTCTAAATATTCCAAGACGTTTCACTGATCAAAGTAAGGCCATCAGTGTTGCATACTTTCCATACCTGCGAGACTGACAGTGACACATCTATCAAGAACAACCGATAGCTTTCACAAATCCGCCGCCATATTGGAAGCCGTCGCTACGCTACAAAGACGTAAATCTCGCGTGTTTTAGCGCGCCTCTATGGACGCCGCTGGAGTGGCAAGTTTGTGTTGTAGAGGCTTGTACGGTGGATTTAGACATGGATGGCAGCGTGTCTTGTTGAAACGACAAGAAGAAATGATGGAAGATTACGACTGAAAAGGTTTGTGCCAAAATTCAGAACATTTTCTATCGAGAATTATGAAATGTTTCGTAGGAAATGAAGGCAAGTCTTGCACGTGTGTTTGTTGCTTCGTTACTATTTGTGCAAGCTTGCCATGTTACACAGGTCAGTTGTGCGCTTCTTGAACTTGCTTACTTCTGCGAAGCTAGAACGAAGAGAATATGTCACTGCTTTGTGCATTTCAGTGTTAAGAATTAGGAACAACATAACACGGATCTAGTATTGCAGGACGCATACTATTTGAAGAAAATAGAATGCCTTAGGAGTTCTTTAGTTGAATTGGATCTTTGATGAATCGTTGCACATAACTGTTTTGACTCGTATTGAAAACATTGCCGAAAGATTCCTGTTTGTATCTCCCTCCCACACTTCACAGTATATCCTTGGTCACCCATGACCCAGACCCACAATAAAAGCAATATATTTTTTTTAACTGTTTAGTACAATTTTCGAATGAAATTTTGGGCATTTGTCAAAGACCCAAATGAGCTAGATCACAATATCAGTCAGTCAATTTTGGCGCATGTAGTATCAAAAGGGAAAGAGACTAGTTGTGTCACATGAATTCTACACATCTGTTGATGAAGATGCTGTACAGAATGCTTTGGTAATTGTATTTGAAGATATCCTCAGGCAATACAAATAAAGTAACCATTGAATGTATTGTCCAGCGTCTTGTCTGGGATGAGGAAACACCTTTGTCCATTTTCCATTTCCATTAGAGAAGATAATCTGTTGATTCAGAAAGTTTCTTTCCATTAATAGATAATCTTCTCTTCTAAGTCAAGTACAGGAATTACTGTAGGTAGCCAAAGACAGTATGTGTGGCATGAACACTTTGGTTCTTAATATAAAAACAGAGCATAAGCACAGTATGGCACACATGCGCGTGTGTGCATGCACACACACACACAGACACACACACACACACACACACACACACACACACACACACACACACACACACACACACACACAACAAACAAACAAACAAACAAACAAACAAACAAACAAACACACACACACACACACACACACACACACACACACACACACAGAGAAAGAGAGAGAGAGAGAGAGAGAGAGACACGCGCACACACACACACACATGCATGCACACATAACCACCATTTTTTTTCCCTTTCCATGACTACCCTGAAGATCCTGACACTGATGGATGGAATAGAAAATAGGTTAAGGAGTTTGGGAGGAACAGAATGGGAGGGGTGAAGGGTATGTTTGCATTGTTTTTTCTGTTGTAAACAGTATAAACACACTTTTTTTAGCTGTTAAGAATGCAATACTCACAGTGCACCTTCTCTTTTCAAACAGATCTATTTTTGTGTGTCTCTGTCGCAGTGTCTGCTTTCTCTGTCTCTGATTATGTCTGTCTGTCTGTTGGTCTGTCTGTCTCTGTCTCTCTTCTCATAGACTTGAAGGAGAGAGAGAATATTGAAAATCAGCCGAGTGTTTTCCATGGCTTGCAGAAAAATCTAACCGTGAATACGAAAACTGTTTACAAACTGGAAAAACAAAAAAAAGTAGAGAGAGAAGAAAAATTGCATAAATTGTAGACCTGTATTCCTTAGTGGAGTAATTACTGATCAAATTAGACAGTTTGGGCTTTAATCCAGGAATTATCTAGACAGTTGGTGACAATATTTCATTTGGAAGCTGGATTGATAAATCAAGTACCAGATTGCTTGATATGATTGCTAGTGTTGCCATCTACAGTTTCAAAAGAAGAATAGAAGAAATCAGACGAAAAGGTCATCCACAAACTGAATGCACTGACAGGAAAGAGCACAATGGAACAGAAACCAGCCTTACTTGAAAACATTGCAACAGAACCTGTAGGACGCCTACGGAGTGAAACAACCAAAGATGACAAGATCAGTAGATGCCTCCTCTAAAACCCAGACACTCAGGAGAGATGGATAAGATCCAGAAGAGAAAGAAGAGTCTCAACGAAAAGATGAATGAAACTTTAGAAACTGAGAAAAACAGGGCAGAGAAGCTCAAGGAAGATCTGAAAGCACATTTTCATGCCCTCAGCAAAGCAGAATCGGTGAAACAAAAAGAAGAAAACCCAAGACTGCTTCTGAGACCCCCTCCTGTTTGTCTGGTGACTGTTCAAGCAGCCGAAGTCAAGGAGACTCACAGTGAACAAAGAAACCATGGAGCAGCATCTCAGTAAAACACATTCTGACCCTCAGAGCGAAGAACCATTTGAAATGGAGGGCTTGGTGTGGCTGGCAGTGCCAGAGAGAAAGTTCAGTGCCAGGCCACCAGCAGAGGAAGTGTTTTCGAAAGCCAGAGCCAATTACCTGGATTAAACGGAATATTTCTCTCTGTATAACTATAAGAAGTGCCTCAATGTCCTTGAGGGGCTCCACAAACTGACAGAATTCCAGTGATTGAGTAGGAAGAAAGAGGATATTCACAGGGTGTACATGAACTCTCAGTAGGTGTGTGATAGCTGTCAGGGTATGACATGAGTAGGAGCAAAGACAATCTTCACAGGGTGTACATGAACTGTCAGTAGGTGTGTGATAGCAGTCAGGGTATGACATGAGTAGGAAGAAAGAGGATCTTCACAGGGTGTACATGAACTCTCAGTAGGTGTGTGGTAGCAGTCAGGGTATGACATGAGTAGGAAGAAAGAGGATCTTCACAGGGTGTACATGAACTCTCAGTAGGTGTGTGGTAGCAGTCAGGGTATGACATGAGTAGGAAGAAAGAGGATCTTCACAGGGTGTACATGAACTGTCAGTAGGTGTGTGGTAGCAGTCGGGGTATGACATGAGTAGGAAGAAAGAGGATCTTCACAGGGTGTACATGAACTCTCAGTAGATGTGTGGTAGCAGTCAGGGTATGACATGAGTAGGAAGAAAGAGGATCTTCACAGGGTGTACATGAACTCTCAGTAGGTGTGTGGTAGCAGTCGGGGTATGACAGCCATCTCACAAGGCAAAGCCATGAGACACCCACACATCCACAAGCCGCTGGTTGGAAACTTGGTGGCACCAGAGGAGAAAAACATTGGGGATACAGAAGGGCGTGCAGGGGTGATGACCTGGCGGCAGCCTGGTCTGTCAGAGTGTAAGGCATTCAGCGCTGCCACACTTGTCTGAGGTTTGTGTCCTCTGAAGATCTGCTGTCAAACTGCCCATAGAGTTTCCGCCGACTGTTTCTCTCAGTTCATGAATCTTAGAACAGTCTGACACATAATGCGCATTCTGCCTGTGTGTATGTCTGTCCAGTGCAGTCTGTCTCTGTTACCGGGTGTACAATCCCTCCCTTTTCATCTGATCTTTTCCAAATGATGCCTGGTGATGCACTGGCATATAGGGCATGTCAGGAGTGAATGACTTTAATCCTAGACAGTCTTGTCAGTCGCATTTTATGACAACATCATCAGTGCTGTTGTTTTATAGGGCATGTCAGGAGTGAATCACTTTAATGTTAGACAGTTTTGTCAGTCGCATTTTATGACAACAACATCAGTGCTGTTGTCTTATCTAGGGCACATCAGGGTGAATCACTTTAATCCTAGACAGTTTTGTCAGTAGCATTTAATTACAACATCATTGCTGACATTGTTTTATACAAAATTATAGGGCACATCTGGGTGAATCATGTTTATCCTAGACAGTTTTGTCAGTAGCATTTAATTACAACATCATTGCTGTTGTTTTATAGGGCATGTCAGGAGTGAGTCACTTTAATCCTAGACAGTCTTGTCAACTGGTGGCATTTTATGACAGCAGTTTCAGTGCTGTTGGCTTTTCAAGCGAGTCACAAAG
>CM031616.1:74553122-74559675 GCA_018398815.1 Conus ventricosus
CTCCACAGTCAGTGGGCTGTCGTAGAGCACTATACAGTGCACCTCCACAGTCAGTGGGTTGTCGTAGAGCACTATACAGTGCACCCTCCACAGTCAGTGGGTTGTCATAGAGCACTATACAGTGCACCCTCCACAGTCAGTGGGTTGTCATAGAGCACTATACAGTGCACCCTCCACAGTCAGTGGGTTGTCATAGAACACTATACAGTGCACCCTCCACAGTCAGTGGGTTGTCATAGAGCACTATACAGTGCACCCTCCACAGTCAGTGGGTTGTCATAGAGCACTGTACAGTGCACCCTCCACAGTCAGTGGGTTGTCATAGAGCACTATACAGTGCACCCTCCACAGTCAGTGGGTTGTATGAGCATGTAGGTGCACCTCCACAGTCAGTGGGTGTCTAGAGCACTGTACGGTGCACCCTCCACAGTCAGTGGGTTGTCATAGAGCACTGTACGGTGCACCCTCCACAGTCAGTGGGTTGTCATAGAGCACTGTACAGTGCACCCTCCACAGTCAGTGGGTTGTCATAGAGCACTATACAGTGCACCCTCCACAGTCAGTGGGTTGTCATAGAGCACTATACAGTGCACCCTCCACAGTCAGTGGGTTGACATAGAGCACTATACAGTGCACCCTCCACAGTCAGTGGGTTGTCATAGAGCACTATACAGTGCACCCTCCACAGTCAGTGGGTTGACATAAGAGCACTATACGGTGCACCCTCCACAGTCAGTGGGTTGTCCATAGAGCACTGTACAGTGCCCCCTCCACAGTCAGTCGGTTGTCGTAGAGCACTATACGGTGCACCCTCCACAGTCAGTGGGTTGTCATAGAGCACTATACAGTGCACCCTCCACAGTCAGTGGGTTGTCATAGAGCACTATACGGTGCACCCTCCACAGTCAGTGGGTTGTCATAGAGCACTATACAGTGCACCCTCCACAGTCAGTGGGTTGTCATAGAGCACTATACAGTGCACCCTCCACAGTCAGTGGGTTGTCATAGAGCCACTATACAGTGCACCCTCCACAGTCAGTGGGTTGTCATAGAGCACTTACAGTGCACCCACCACAGTCAGTGGGTTATCATAGAGCACTATACAGTGCACCCTCCACAGTCAGTGGGTTGTCATAGAGCACTATACAGTGCACCCTCCACCGTCAGTGGGTTATCATAGAGCACTGGTACTGCTGCGGAGTCATCTTGTGCTAGACAGTGCACCCTGTTCTGAGCCTGCCTGCAGCAGGACATCACCATCCCCTTGTAGAGGGTCACCATCCCCCTTACAGAGGATCACCATCCCTTGTAGAGGATCACCATCCCCTTGTAGAGGTCACCCCCCTCACCACCCTCTTACAGGGATCACCATCCCCTTGTAGAGGATCACCATCCCCTTGTAGAGGATCACCATCCCCCTTACAGAGGATCACATCCCCCTTGTAGAGGATCACCATCCCCCTTACAGAGGATCACCATCCCCTTACAGAGGATCACCATCCCCTTGTAGAGGATCACCATCCCCTTGTAGAGGATCACCATCCCTTGTAGAGGATCACATCCCCTTGTAGGGATCACCATCCCCTTGTAGAGGATCACCATCCCTTGTAGAGGATCACCATCCCCTTACAGAGGATCACCATCCCCTTGTAGGGATCACCATCCCCTTGTAGAGGATCACCATCCCCTTGTAGAGGATCACCATTCCCCCTTACAGAGGATCACCATCCCCCTTGTAGAGGATCACCATCCCCTTGTAGAGGATCACCATCCCCTTGTAGAGGATCACCATATCCCCCTTGTAGAGGATCACTATCCCCTTGTAGAGGATCACCATCCCCCTTACAGAGGATCACCATCCCCTTGTAGAGGATCACCATCCCCTTGTAGAGGATCACCATCCCCCTTACAGAGGATCACCATCCCTTGTAGAGGATCACCATCCCCCTTACAGAGGATCACCATCCCCCTTGTAGAGGATCACCATCCCCTTGTAGAGGATCACCATCCCCTTACAGAGGATCACCATCCCCTTGTAGAGGATCCCCATCCCCTTGTAGAGGATCACCATCCCCCTTACAGAGGATCACCATCCCCCTTGTAGAGGATCACCATCCCCCTTGTAGAGGATCACCACCCCCTTGTAGAGGATCACCATATCCCCCTTGTAGAGGATCACCATCCCTTGTAGAGGATCACAATCCCCATGTAGAGGATCACCATCCCCATGTAGAGGATCACCATCCCCTTGTAGAGGATCACCATCCCCATGTAGAGGATCACCATCCCCTTGTAGAGGATCACCATCCCCCTTGTAGAGAATCACCATCCCCTTGTAGAGGATCACCCATCCTCTTGTAGAGGATCACCATCCCCCTTGTAGAGAATCACCATCCCTTGTAGAGGATAAACCATCCCCCTTGTAGAGGATCACCATCCCCCTTGTAGAGGGTCACATCCCCTTGTAGAGGATCACCATCCCCCTTACAGAGGATCACCATCCCCTTGTAGAGGATCACCATCCCAGGATCCCATCCCCTTGTAGAGGATCACCATCCCCTTTGTAGAGGATCACCATCCCCCTTACAGAGGATCACCATCCCCCTTGTAGAGGATCACCATCCCTTGTAGAGGATCACCATCCCCCTTGTAGAGGGTCATTATCCCTTGTAGAGGATCACCATCCCCTTGTAGAGGATCACCATCCCCTTGTAGAGGATCACCATCCCCCTTGTAGAGGATCACCATCCCCTTGTAGAGGATCACCATCCCCTTGTAGAGGATCACCATCCCCCTTGTAGAGGGTCACATCCCCTTGTAGAGGATCACCATCCCTTGTAGAGGATCACCATCCCCTTGTAGAGGATCACCATCCCCCTTGTAGAGGGTCACCATCCCCTTGTAGAGGATCACCATCCCCTTGTAGAGGATCACCACCCCCTTGTAGAGGATCCCATCCCCTTGTAGAGGATCACCATCCCTTGTAGAGGATCACCATCCTTTGTAGAGTATCACCATCCCCTTACAGAGGATCACCATCCATCCCCCTTACAGAGGATCACCATCCCCTTGTAGAGGATCACCATCCCCTTGTAGAGGATCACTATCCCTCTTGTAGAGGATCACCATCCCCTTGTAGAGGATCACCATCCCCTTGTAGAGGATCACCATCCCCCTTGTAGAGGATCACCATCCCCTTACAGAGGATCACCACCCCCCTTACAGAGGATCACCATCCCCCTTACAGAGGATCACCATCCCCCTTACAGAGGATCACCATCCCCCTTACAGAGGATCACTATCCCCCTTGTAGAGGATCACCATCCCCTTGTAGAGGGCCCACCATCCCCTTACAGAGGATCACCATCCCCTTGTAGAGGATCACCATCCCCTTGTAGAGGATCACCATCCCTCTTACAGAGGATCACCATCCCCTTACAGAGGATCACCATCCCCTTGTAGAGGGTCACCATCCCCTTGTAGAGGATCACCATCCCCCTTACAGAGGATCACCATTCCCTTGTAGAGGATCACCATCCCCTTGTAGAGGATCACCATCCCCTTGTAGAGGATCACCATCCCCCTTACAGAGGATCACATCCCCTTGTAGAGGATCACCATCCCCTTGTAGAGGATCACCATCCCAGGATCACCATCCCCTTGTAGAGGATCACCACCCCCTTGTAGAGGATCACCATCCCCTTACAGAGGATCACCATCCCCCTTGTAGAGGATCACCATCCCTTGTAGAGGATCCCATCCCCCTTGTAGGGGTCATTATCCCTTGTAGAGGATCACCATCCCCCTTGTAGAGGACACCATCCCCTTACAGGGGATCACCACCCCCTTGTAGAGGATCACCATCCCCTTGTAGAGGATCACCATCCCCCTTACAGAGGATCACCATCCCCTTGTAGAGGATCACCATCCCCTTGTAGAGGATCACCATCCCCTTGTAGAGGATCACCATCCCCTTACAGAGGATCACCATCCCCTTGTAGAGGATCACCATCCCCCTTGTAGAGGATCACCATCCCCTTGTAGAGGAAATCACCATCTCCCTTACAGAGGATCACCATCCCCTTGTAGAGGATCACCACCCCCTTGTAGAGGATCACCACCCCCTTGTAGAGGATCACCATCCCCTTGTAGAGGATCACCATCCCCCCTGTAGAGGATCACCATCCCCTTGTAGAGGATCACCATCTCCCTTACAGAGGATCACCATCCCCTTGTAGAGGATCACCATCCCCTTGTAGAGGATCACCATCCCCTTGTAGAGGATCACCATCCCCCTTGTAGAGGATCACCATCCCCTTACAGAGGATCACCATCCCCCTTACAGAGGATCACCATCCCCCTTACAGAGGATCACCATCCCCTTGTAGAGGATCACCATCCCCCTTACAGAGGATCACCATCCCCTTGTAGAGGATCACCATCCCCCTTGTAGAGGATCACCAACCCCTTATAGAGGATCGCCATTTTGTTCAGTCCTGGAGTTGAGGAGTGGCCATGGATGAGCATCTCCCTTTGGAGGATGTCACTGTGTCCCTCCATGGACAGTCACCATGTCCACTGTCAGTGTCAGTCACCGTGACTTGCACAGTAGCTGGCAGTGACGATGTTGATACAAATGTGACTTGGCATCAGTTGACACAAATGTGCCATGGCGTCAGTTGACACAAATATGCCGTGGCATCAGTTGACACAAATGTCCCGTGGTATCAGTTGACACAAATGTGCCGTGGCATCAGTTGACACAAATGTGCCGTGGCATTAGTTGACACAAATGTGCCGTGGCATTAGTTGACACAAATGTGCTGTGGCATTAGTTGACACAAATGTGCCATGGCGTCAGTTGACACAAATGTGCTGTGGCATCAGTTGACACAAATGTGCCGTGGCGTCAGTGTCATGTGACGTAGCTCCATCAAGGCATGTGACGCTCCATCGCATGTAGTTAGTGATATGAATCATTTCCCGTGCCACAACTAAAGGAAGAATATTCATGTGGCTTGACTAGTGTAGCGGGCGTCCCCAAATAATTGTGAGTATGACTCATTCAAGAAACGAATGTGGTCATTGGGTGAAAGTGACCACTGAGTGATAGTTTAACAAGGGCTGGTAAGGTAGGGTGCTGGTCATGTGTTTTGAACACTGAGTATGCACTCACTAGGAGAAGGGGGGAAAAGAGTCAGTTTTAACCCAGCAGATGGCTAGAGACTCGAACCTGTCAGGACGGTGGTCCTCTTGCTGACCAGTCATTACCAGGTGAGTGATAGATAGTGGGGGAAAGCTACAGGGGGATAACTTAAGAAAAGAGAAAGAAAGAATTCATATGTTGAATTAAGAAGGTTACTTACACGAACCTTATTCGTGTTTCAGCCCTTCACCCTTTACCCTTCGCCCTTCACCCTTCATCTTTCACCCGTGAGGTGGTTGAAGATGGCCATGGTGTGAGGAACACACCGGTAGTTCAGCCCCAGCAAGTCCAACTCCAGGGAGAGGAGTTGAAGCTCGTCGTTTCGCAAGAGACAGAAGTCGCGGAAGAGAAGTCGAGACTCGTTCTCCAGGACAGGAGAATTCGAGGGGGCAGTATATTGTCTCAGAGAGACAGGGGATTGAGAAAGCAGGGGAGCTTTTCTTGAGGCAGGCAGGTCCTCAGTGATTACGGGAGTTATGTATTCTCCTGGTTCGGATTTTTTTGGATAACGGAATGTGAAGGCCATAGCTTTATAGAAGCGGAACTAGACTATTTTATCTCTCGTGTGAGGGAGATACATGTGTAAAAATTGATTTGTCTCTCGGTGTGAGGAGAGATATATGTGTGAAGATTGATTTGTCTCTCGGTGTGAGGAGAGATACATGTGTGCAGATTTATTTGTCTCTCAGTGTGGAGAGAGATATGGTTGTAAACTCTGTTTACAAGTGGTTGATGATTTAGTAAATTGTTTTCCCTGAAGGGGAGGGGGAGAAGAAAAACATTCGGTAGTGCGCCTTTTGGTTGTTTGGAAAGATTGCGTGTGCGTATGGAGTAAATGCTGTCATGAATGGGGTATGCAAGAGTGACAGTGTGACAGTGGTGACCCGACTCCAGTTTCACGGCGTAGCTGCCGTTTGTTTCCCGGAAAAAAAAAAAAAAAAAAAAGAAGAAAGATTTCTATTTGTGCCCTTGGGGTTTAAAAAAAAAGATTTATATTTGTACCCTCAAGGGTTTGAGGGAAGAGAAAAAAAAAGGATTTCTATTTGTGCCCTCAAGGGTTTGAGGGAGGAAAAAAAAAGAAATTAGTTGATTATTGATTGTGTATAATATTTGCATTTGTTGTTGTTTTTTGCTATTTCTATGTGTTTTGGGTGGTTGACATTTCTTTTGGTTGCTCTACTCCGTTAAGGGTTTTTTTTTTGTGGTAGGATTTCTTTTTGACCCTTCCCCACCTCAGGACCGATAGCCTCAACCTCCTCTTGCTCGAACCTGGCAGCAAGGGGGCAGGGCGTTGAGGAGTCGTTTCCTTCCCTAGAGGATTAGAATTTTTGTCCCCTTTCATAGTCT
>CM031616.1:74559775-74569775 GCA_018398815.1 Conus ventricosus
CCTCCTTGTCCCCTCCCCCTTTTTTCCCCCCCTCCTTGTCCCCCCTCCCTCCCCCCCTTTTCTCCCTCATTTTCTCCCCCCCCTCTTTTCCCCCCTCCCCCCCTCCTTGTTTCTCCCTCCTTGTCTCCCCCCCTTTCCTTGTCTTCCCTCTCTTTTCCTCCCCCCCTTTGTCTCCCCCCCTCTTTTCCTCCCCTCCTTGTCTCCCCCCCTCCTTGTCTCCCCCCCCTTCCTTGTCTCTCCCCCTTTTTTTCCTCCCCCCCCTTTTGTCTCCCCCTCTCTTTTCTTCCCCCCCCTTGTTTTCCCCCTTTCCTTTCTCCCCCCCCCTTGTCTTTTCCCCCCTCCTTGTCTCTCCCCCTCATTGTCTCTCCCTCTCTTTTCTTCCCCCTCCTTTTTCTCCCCCTCCTTATTTTCCCCCCCTTTCTTTGTCTCTCCCCCCCTTGTCTCTCCCCCCCTTGTCTCTCCCCCTCTTTGTCTCTCCCCCTTGCTCTCCCCCTTTTTTTTCCCCCCCCCCTCTTTTCCCCCCTCCTTGTCTCTCCCCCCCCCTTGTCTCTCCCCCTTTTTTGGTCTCTCCCCTCCTTGTCTCTCCCCCCCCTTGTTCCCCCCTCCTTGTCTCCCCCCCTCTTTGTCTCTCCCCCTCCTTGTCTTTTCCCCCTTTTTTGTCTCCCCCCCTCCTTGTCTCCCCCCTCCTTGTCTTCCCCCTCTTTTCCTCCCCCCCTTTAATTCTCCCTTTTTGGTCTCTCCCCCCCTTGTCTCCCCCCCTTTTTGGGCCCTCTCCCCTCTTTTCCTCCCCCCCCTTTTTATCTTCCCCCTTCCCTTGTCTCCCCCCCCTTTTTTTCTCCCCCCCCTTGTCTCCCCCCCTCTTTTCCTCCCCCCCCTTGTCTCTCCCCTTTGTCTCTCCCCCCCCTTTGGGTTTTCCCCCCTCTTTTCCCCCCCCTCCTTTTTTTCTCCCCCTCCTTGTCCTTCCCCTCTTCCCCCCTCTTTGTCTCCCCCCCTCCTTGTCTCTCCCCCTCTTTTCCTCCCCCCCCTTGGCTCCCCCCCTTCCTTTGGGTCTCTCCCCCTTTTTTCCCTTCCCCCCCCTTGTCTCCCCCCCTTTGTCTCCCCCCCTCTTTTTCCCCCCCCTCCTTGTCTCTCCCCCCCCTTTTCCTCCCCCCCCTTTGGTCTCCCCCCCTCTTTTCCTACCCCCTTGTTTTCTCCCCCTCCTTGTCTCCCCCCCTTTTTTCCCCCCCCCCTCCTTGTTTTCTCCCCCCCCTTGTCTCCCCCTCTTTTTTCCCTCCCCCCTTTGTCTTCCCCCTTTTTTTCCCTCCCCCCCCTGTTTTCCCCCTCTTTTCCCCCCCCTCCTTGTCTCTCCCCCCTTTTCCTCCCCCCCCTTTTGTTTTCCCCCCCTCTTTTCCCCCCCCTCTTTGGGGTTTCCCCCCCTCATTGTCTCCCCCTCTCCTTGTCTCTCCCCTCCTTTTCCCCCCCCCCCCAAAAATTGGTCTCCCCCCCTCCTTGTCTCCCCCCCTTTTTTTCCTCCCCCCCCTTTGTCTTTTCCCCCCCCTTTGTTTTCCCCCCCCTTTTCCTTTTCTCTCCCCTTTTTTCCTCCCCTCCTTGTCTCTCCCCCCCTTGGGTCTTTTCACCCTCTCCTTGTCTCTCCCCCTTTTTCCCCCCTCCTTGCCCCTCCCCCTCCTTGTCTCTCCCCCTCTTTTCCTCCCCCTCCTTGTCTCTCCCCTCTTTTCCTCCCCTTCCTTATCTCTCCCCTCCTTGTCTCTCCCCCTCCTTGTCTCTCCCCTCTTTTCCTCCCCTTCCTTATCTCTCCCCCTCCTTGTCTCTCCCCCTCTCCTTGTCTCTCCCCCTCTTTTCCTCCCCTCATTGTCTCTCCCCTCATTGTCTCTCCCCCTCCTTGTCTCTCCCCCTCTTTTCCTCCCCCTCCTTGTCTCTCCCTCTCCTTTCCTCCCTTTAATCCTTTTCCCCTCCCACCTGGGGAAAAAATGGATGGGGATGGGGGGTGGGGGAGAGGTGGGGAGTATCTTTTTGAATCTCCTGGCTTGTCCTGTGACATGTTGTGGGCTGTCTGTCGGGCTGTTCCCTGCTGTCACAGCAGCATTGACTTGTCAGCAGGGAGCGGGGCCACCGTGACTGATCCAACCCAAAGAATGAAGAAAAAAAGGCATAACATCAGGAAGCATTTGACGAGATAACTCTTCCTTGGTATTCTCTGCTGCCGTGAAAATTGTCATCTGCCATCGGTACGATATGAATTGTTGTCCCACTGTTCATGGATCGGGTCACCTCTAAATGACTGGCATCCCCGTGCATTTGTCAGAGATGACTTGGACGTCCAGTGACAGCGTGTTGCAGTGGCGGTGAGTTACTGTCGTTTTTATTTTAATAGTCATGGCCATGCTACTAGTTATGGCGGAAGCCTGACCTAGGAATGGGAGGACGAGGCAGGAATCTACTAGTTATGGCCAAAGCCTGACCTAGGAATGGGAGGACGAGGCAGGAATCTACTAGTTATGGCCGATGCCTGACCTAGGAATGGGAGGACGGGGCATGAATCTACTAGTTATGGCTGAAGCCTGACCTAGGAATGAGAGGACGAGGCATGAATCTACTAGTTATGGCTGAAGCCTGACCTAGGAATGGGAGGACGAGGCAGGAATCTACTAGTTATGGCTGAAGCCTGACCTAGGAATGGGGACGAGGCATGAATCCTTGTGTATGAGGTCTGGGACTGTTGTGACCTGAGTGATCGAGGGAGGGAAGTGGAGGGGCGTGGGGGAGGGTTGGTGTGTGTGTGTGTGTGTGTGTGTGTGTGTGTGTGTGTGTGTGTATGTGTGGTGTGGTGTGTGGTGTGGTGTGGTGTGTGTGGTGTGTGTGTGTGTGTGTGTGTGTGTGTGTGGTGTGTGTGTGTGTGTGTTGTGTGTGTGTGTGTGTGTGTGTGTGTGTGTGTGTGTGTGTGTTTGTGTGCGCGCTGTGAGTGTCATAGAATCTTGTACTTTGAAAGAAAAAAGTCTCCCGCTGCCATAATGAATGGAATCAAGACATTGCATATATGCCATTCGCAGGTCAGTTTGGACAGAAATAGCCACTTAGGCTGTCTTTTGACATAATACTCTTTCCCTCAAAATTTCATGGTGGTTCTTCTTTTGTGACTATCATAATTGAGAAAAACATCCAAGGATGTACTTAAAACCTACCTCAGTAAAGTTATGAACATAGCCTCTTTGTACTCAAATTTTTGTTTAAACTTTCATTATAAGACAAGAACCATTGTCTTTCCGTATAGAACACTTGATCTTCTTACCCCTTCCCTCCCCTAGCCATCCCCTGTTCCCTCCCCATCCTTCTACCTCTCTCAAACAGGCCATTTTTTTTTTGTTTGTTTTAGTTTTCCATACTCATTAATTAGTTGCACTTAGGCTGTCTCTTGACATAATACTCTTTCCTCAAAATTTCATGGTGGTTCCTCTTTTGTGACTATCATAATTGAGAAAAACATCCAAGGATTGTACTTAAAACCTACCTCAGTAAAGTTATGAACATAGCCTCTTTGTATTCAAATTTTTGTTTAAACTTTCATATAAGACAAGAACCATTGTCTTTCCGCATAGAACACTTGATCTTCTTACCCCTTCCCTCCCCTAGCCATCCCCTGTTCCCTCCCCCATCCTTCTACCTCTTTCAAACAGGCCATTTTTTTTGTTTGTTTTAGTTTTCCATACTCATTAATTAGTTGCATTTCTTTTTCCTTCGTTCTTACATTGGTAACAAGTTCATTCATTGGATTTTGTCTGGACATTTTTTGTATGCAGGGTTATGTTCATCATATCTATATGTAACTGTTAAGCTTCCGAAAATGATACAATTTTTCCTGTTTGCAATGAGCAAATGAAATTCATGACTATACAATAAACCAGATCAATAAAACATGAATAAGAAGTAACAGTTTTTCCTGTTTGCAATGAGCAAATGAAATTCATGACTATACAATAAACAGATCAATAAAACATGAATAAGAAGTAAACAGTTTTTCCTGTTTGCAATGAGCAAATGAAATTCATGACTATACAATAAACCAGCTCTATAAAACATGAATAAGAAGTAACAGTTTTTCCTGTTTGCAATGAGCAAATGAAATTCATGACTCTGTACAGGTAAGCCACAATAATGAAACGTGAGTAAGAACAGTTCATGACTCTGTACAGGTAAGCCACAATAATGAAACGTGAGTAAGAACAGTTCATGACTCTGTACAGGTAAGCCACAATAATGAAACGTGAGTAAGAACAGTTCATGACTCTGTACAGGTAAGCCACAATAATGAAACATGAGTAAGAACAGTTCATGACTCTGTACAGGTAAGCCACAATAATGAAACGTGAGTAAGAACAGTTCATGACTCTGTACAGGTAAGCCACAATAATGAAACGTGAGTAAGAACAGTTCATGACTCTGTACAGGTAAACCACAATAATGAAACGTGAGTAAGAACAGTTCATGACTCTGTACAGGTAAGCCACAATAATGAAACGTGAGTAAGAACAGTTCATGACTCTGTACAGGTAAACCACAATAATGAAACGTGAGTAAGAAATGAAATTCATGACTGTGTCCAGGTAAACCACAATAAGGAAAGGTGAGTAAGAACAGTTCATGACTCTGTACAGGTAAACCACAATAAGGAAACGTCAGTAAGAACAATTCATGACTGTGTACAGGTAAACCACAATAATGAAACATGAGTAAGAAATGAAATTTATGACTCTGTACAGGTAAACCACAATAATGAAACGTGAGTAAGAAATGAAATTTATGACTCTGTACAGGTAAACCACAACAATGAAACGTGAGTAAGAAATGTTCTTCATGGGTCAGTGTTCAACATTTTTCTCCAGCGATGAATTGCTGTAAAAATTGTAGCTGCAACTCCGAAGAGTGGAGTACTTTGATATCCCCCCCCCTCCCCCTGCTGTCCTACCATCACCTATTCACCTCCACCTTCCCCAGGGCAGACACAGTACAAAGTGAAATTGAAACTTAGTGGGAATTATAAACAGTAAACAAGTGGGGTATGTTTTGCTCCCGTAAGGAAACCTAACACAGAGTAACTTTTATTCAAGACTGGCACAGCCTTTTAAACTTGAATAAAGTCAGACAAATACATAGACGAACAATCTAATAGTGGGGGAAAAACAAGCGCAGGCCAACAACTGAACTGTCTTCATAGTAATGACCTGGCAAAGATTTGGACTTGAGGAGGGGAGGGGAGAGGGAAGTTTGAAGATGGAGAAACTGGGAACATGAAAGAAAAAAAAAAATTACAGATATGAAAACTCTTCACTAGCTGCACAAGGGAACCATCGCAATCCCTTTTGAAGGCAGATATATTTGTATTGCCTGCTCCGAGGCCTTTCGCCCGCTGGGTCGGGATTCATCAGGGAGACACGGCTGGTTGTGTCTGCGCTCCGGCGTCAAATAGAGACACACCACAGTCCATAATACTGTGGTGTTCTCACCACCATGGGTGCAAAAAGAATCCAATAGCACCCCAAAGCAGCCAGCGATGAGTAGTAAATGCAAGTGGGAATTGTTGTGAATGTTAGACTTTCGCACTCATGCATTTTTTGTGTGTGCAACATTCAATAAAAACTTCCCTAAGGACATGTAACTAAAAATGCATCTGCTAACTTTCTTCGTGTGCATGTATTCATAGGAAATTGTATTAAAACCTGCATCTTTCATTCTGTCTTTCTTTTGGGCAGGTAGGTCAGAGGGTGGGGAGTGTTCGTTGTATTCATTCCAAAATTGTCATGCTCTGAACAGTATTAACACCGTGATTATCAAGCTAAAAATGAAGCCATCTTCTGCCTCCAGCAAAGAAATTTTCAGCTATACTGTCTAGAACAGAGAATGTTCCAGAGTACACCAGTTTTCAGGAAAACGCTCCACACCTAGGTGACAATACTGGAACAAGAAATTTGGGGTACACAGGTCCGAACCATAGCCCTCCGGGGGTTGCGACCTTGTCGTGGTCGGAGGGCTTGCGTGGTCCAGTGATCCCTTAGGCTTTGCTGGCGGGGGCATCAATACTTTAGGATAGGCTGGGTTTTTTTTCAAACTGCTTCTAGGTCCGAAAAGCCGAGATGCTGTCTGGCCTAAGCATAACGTGGTAAGGAGTTGATGCCCCTGGTAGGGCTTCCCATGTCAGATAGGCTAAGGGTGAGGATCCTGACTAAGAGTAACCCGCCTTTCTCCTTTTCTTGTTTTCTGCCTTCTTATTTGGCCCTTTTCTATCTTCGTCTCCCCTTCAAGTCTTCTTTTCCACACTCCTTTTCTCTCTGTGGTCTCCTTAAGATCCGCCGTGTTTGCCGTGCGGTGCGACCTGTGTCGGAGGGGAATGAGATCCTGGTGATTGAGAGGGCCAGCGCTCTCAACACATCACTTTGGCTCGGACCTCTCCTAGACAGGAAGTACACTTTGGCCCGAGTGTACTAATCGGCTCCCCTTCTTGGGGCTGGGTCAAGACAGACAGTTCCCCTGCTGGCCAAGTTAACCCTGCAGTGCTCAGCTCTCTGTCCCCGGGAGTTGAGCATGATCAGGGGGGATAGGGTTGGTAGTTTCTGTTTGTCGTATATCTCTCCGAAGCCTGGAAGGGGTCAAGACATTGGTTTCTTGGCCCTGGCCCCTTAGTTGGACTCCAAGGTGGGTGGGTAAGGGAGAGATGAAACATACTAAACTAAACATGGCTTTATCAAAAAACATCCCCCCAAAAAGAAGAGAAAAGCAGCATCCCCTGTTTCAGGAGGTCTTTATTCTGACAGCGATTCAGATACTGAGGTACGACAGACGACAGGTTTCTGGGCTTCCTGGCTCGTGATGGAAGGGACGGAGCAGGACAGACCCCTTTCAGCTCTGAGCCCTTTTGCTATTCAAAATGGCTTTCAAGGTATAGCAGGTGACCCTCGGTCCATCAAGAGGTTGAGGAATGGTTCCTTTCTTATTCAATGCAAATCACAAAAGCAATCTGAACAGCTGCTGAAGGCAACGAAACTTGTGGACAGGGAGATCAGGGTTACTCCCACAAACAATTGAACTCATCAAAAGGCGTGATTCGCTGCCGGGATTTATCTGGTGTATCAGAGGCAGAAATTAAGACGGAGCTGGCGTCCCAGGGTGTGACAGAGGTGCGCAGGGTGACGGTAAAGAAAGGTTCAGAGAGAGTGGCCACCAACACCCTCTTTCTGACCTTCTGCAACCCTGTGCTGCCTCCGGTCATCAAAGTTGGTTACTTGAATGTTCGTGTTCAGTTATATGTTCCGTCCCCGTTGAGGTGCTTCAGGTGCCAGAAGTTTGGCCATGTCAGGGACCGCTGTTCAGGGCAAGAGGTATGCGGTGTTTGCTGCAAGGCAACCCATGATGGGCCGTGTCAAGATCCGGCACATTGTGCTAACTGCGGTGGCAACCATCCCTCCTCTTCACGAAACTGTCCTCTTTGGATTCAGGAATCCGCTATTCAAAGAATCAAACTGAAAAGAAAATTTCCTTTTTTGAGGCCCGCAAGCAGGTTGTGGGCAGTCAGACGCCGACAGCCTCTTCCTATGCTTCGGCTGTAAGGAAAGTTCCCACAGTTTCCACTCGATCAGTCTGCTGTCAGACTGATGACTTTACGTTTTCGAAGACACTGCAAGTACGAACTGTCAACTCTGGTGGAAGCAGGTCCACCACCTCCCAACCCAAAATGACTGCCCCTGGTGGAGGCAAAAAATCCGCCACCCCTCAGACTGCCCAGCAGTCTACAACATCTGCTGCTGGGCAGATTAAAAAACCAGCAATTCCCCCTCGAACTCCTCTGTCCAGTGCCCGTGCGGGCAAGGGAGTTCAACCAGTGTGGAGATGGTGGAGATGAGGAAGAAACCTCCACCGTCTCCCAAATCCTCTTTATTTACCTCCTTCTGTCCCGGTTGGTCGTCAGGACCTTGTCAGTCTGATAGAAGAACTTTCTCGACCTTTTTTGCTGTTGGGTGACTTTAACGGTCACAATCCTCTTTGGGGTAGTGTCTGTACGTCATCCAGAGGTCTGCTAATTGAGGATGTCCTTTCGGATTTGGATTTGTGTTGTCTGAACGACGGATCTGCAACTTGCCTCCACTCTTCCACAGGTTCACTTTCGTGTTTAGATTTGTCGGTTTGTGACCCCTCGCTGGTCCTGGACTATGAGTGGTCTGTCCATGACGATCTGCACGGAAGTGACCATTTCCCTGTCCTTCTACTACCTGTATTAACTGAACACGTCTCTGTCTCTCAACATCTAAATTATAAGAAAGCAAACTGGGATCTATTTGCAGCCACTATTTCTAAAGAGTTCCAGGACACTGACTTTCTTCAGAGTCCGGACCAGCAGAATCACTGACAAACACTATGATCAAGTGTGCTAAAGTTTGTATTCCAGTGTCTTCCGATAAACTTCAAATGCCAAAAACACCCTGGTTTGATTCAGACTGCCAACAAATTTCCAAAGTTCGAAAACGGGCTCAGCGTCAGGTATACCAACGACCTTCGGGTCCCAACGCTCGAGCCATCAAAAACTCCGTGCCAAATCGAGACACACTTTTAAAATCAGTAAACGTCGGTCCTGGAGAAGCTTCTGCTCCAGGCTGACATTGAAATCTTCCAAGAAAAAAGTGTGGAACATCATTAAGAAAATCAAAGGGAAGAACACCTGTCCCACTGTGAACCATCTCAAGTTTTCTGACTCTTTAATATCAGACAAAAAAGCAGTTGCTAATCTGCTGGCTTCAACCATTGAAAAGAATTCCTCCTCTTCCAACAAATCGGCCACTTTTGTCAAAAACAAAGCCCTAAAAGAAAAATCACCCTGCAACTTTTCGTCCGACAACATGGAAGACTACAATCTTCCTTTCACGTTAAACGAGCTGAAATCTGCCTTACTTTCTTGCAGCGATTCTTCTCCAGGTATGGATGAAATTCATTATCAACTGTTGAAACATCTTCCGCAAGAAGGTCTGAACATACTGCTACAGGTCTACAACCATGTGTGGACTACAGGTTTTTTTCCACCCTCTTGGCGAAAAGCCCTCATTATTCCCATCCCCAAACCTGGAAAAGATCTTTCTAATCCTTCAAATTACCGTCCCATAGCTTTGACCAGCTGTGTTTGTAAATTGATGGAAAAAATGGTCAATGCTAGGCTCATGTGGAAACTCGAAACCGATGGCCTTTTGGCGAAAGAACAGTGTGGTTTCCGCAAACATCGGACTACCGTTGACCATTTGATTCGTCTGGAATCTACACTTCGGAACGCTTTTTTGAACAGACAGCATGCAGTGGCAATTTTCTTCGATTTGGAGAAGGCCTACGATACTACCTGGAAGTCGGGAATACTTCATGATCTCCACGATCTGGGTTTTCGAGGTCATCTTCCGCTTTTTATTCAAAATTTTTTGGCAGAACGACAGTTTCAGGTCCGGGTTGGCACCACTCTGATGTCCACGAGCAGGAGTTGGGTGTTCCACAGGGGAGCATACTATCTCCTGCCCTCTTTAGTATTAAGATCAACAACATTGTTCAATCAGTTCAGCAGGGTTCAGACTGCTCATTGTTTGTGGATGATTTTGCTGTCTACGCAACTGGAAGCCTGTACCGAGTGTCCAGCGCAGGCTCCAGCTTTGCGTAGATAAAATCCATCGGTGGGCGGATGACAACGGTTTCACCTTTTCTGCTACAAAAAACCCGGTGTATTCACTTCCATAATTTCCGTCAGTTTTTTCCAGATCCTGAACTTCAAGTGGGGAAATCTCCCATTCCAGCTGTTAAAGAGGCCAAATTTCTGGGAGTTATTTTTGACCAGAAACTTAACTTTCTCAGCCACATCAAAAACCTCAAAACTGCTTGTCAGAAAGCACTGAATATTCTGCGGGTTGTAGCGCACACCGACTGGGGCGCTGATAAGAAAACTTTGTTGCACCTCTACAGAGCCCTGGTCCGTTCTAAACTGGAC
>CM031616.1:74574775-74619782 GCA_018398815.1 Conus ventricosus
TTGTCTTGTGGAGGGGTCTGTTGGCCATAACATCAGCTGACTTTGGTCTTGTGGAGGGGTCTGTTGGCCATAACATCAGCTGACTTTGGTCTTGTGGAGGGGTCTGTTGGCCATAACATCAGCTGACTTTGGTCTTGTGGAGGGGGTCTGTTGGCCATAACATCAGCTGACTTTTGTCTTGTGGAGGGGTCTGTTGGCCATAACATCAGCTGACTTTGGTCTTGTGGAGGGGGTCTGTTGGCCATGGCGTGAATTGACTTTTGTCTTGTGGAGGGGTCTGTTGGCCATAGCATCAGCTGACTTTGGTCTTGTGGAGGGGTCTGTTGGCCATAACATCAGCTGACTTTGATCTTGTGGAGGGGGTCTGTTGGCCATAGCATCAGCTGACTTTGATCTTGTGGAGGGGGTCTGTTGGCCATAACATCAGCTGACTTTTGTCTTGTGGAGGGGTCTGTTGGCCTTTAGCATCAGCTGACTTTTGTCTTGTGGAGGGGGTCTGTTGGCCATAGCATCAGATGACTTTGGTCTTGTGGAGGGGTCTGTTGGCCATAGCATCAGCTGACTTTTGTCTTGTGGAGGGGTCTGTTGGCCATAGCATCAGCTGACTTTGGTCTTGTGGAGGGGGTCTGTTGGCCATAACATCAGCTGACTTTGGTCTTGTGGAGGGGTCTGTTGGCCATAGCATCAGCTGACTTTGGTCTTGTGGAGGGGTCTGTTGCCCATAGCATCAGCTTACTTTGGTCTTGTGGAGGGGTCTGTTGGCCATGGCATGATTTGGGACTTTGGTCTTGTGGAGGGGGTCTGTTGGCCATAACATCAGCTGACTTTGGTCTTGTGGAGGGGTCTGTTGGCCATAGCATCAGCTGACTTTGGTCTTGTGGAGGGGTCTGTTGGCTATAGCATCAGCTGACTTTGGTCTTGTGGAGGGGTCTGTTGGCCATAGCATCAGCTGACTTTGGTCTTGTGGAGGGTCTGTTGGCCATAGCATCAGCTGACTTTGGTCTTGTGGAGGGTCTGTTGGCCATAGCATCAGCTGACTTTGGTCTTGTGGAGGGGGTTGTTGGCCATAGCATCAGCTGACTTTGGTCTTGTGGAGGGGTCTGTTGCCCATAGCATCAGCTGACTTTGGTCTTGTGGAGGGGGTCTGTTGGCCATAACATCAGATGACTTTGGTCTTGTGGAGGGGTCTGTTGGCCATAACATCAGCTGACTTTGGTCTTGTGGAGGGGTCTGTTGGCCATAGCATCAGTTGACTTTGGTCTTGTGGAGAGGGTCTGTTGGCCATGGCGTGAGTTGACTTTGTCTTGTGGAGGGGGTCTGTTGGCCATGGCGTGAGTTGACTTTGTCTTGTGGAGGGGTCTGTTGGCCATGGCGTGAGTTGACTTTGTCTTGTGGAGGGGTCTGTTGGCCATGGCGTGAGTTGACTTTGTCTTGGGGAGGGGTCTGTTGGCCATGGCGTGAGTTGACCTTGTCTTGTGGAGGGTCTGTTGGCCATGGCGTGAGTTGACTTTGTCTTGTGGAGGGGTCTGTTGGCCATGGCGTGAGTTGACTTTGTCTTGTGGAGGGGTCTGTTGGCCATGGCGTGAGTTGACTTTGTCTTGTGGAGGGGTCTGTTGGCCATGGCGTGAGTTGACTTTGTCTTGTGGAGGGGGTCTGTTGGCCATGGCGTGAGTTGACTTTGTCTTGTGGAGGGGTCTGTTGGCCATGGCATCAGTTGACTTTTGTCTTGTGGAGGGGTCTGTTGGCCATGGCGTGAGTTGACTTTGTCTTGTGGAGGGGGTCTGTTGGCCATGGCTGAGTTGACTTTGTCTTGTGGAGGGGTCTGTTGGCCATGGCGTGAGTTGACTTTGTCTTGTGGAGGGGTCTGTTGGCCATGGCGTGAGTTGACTTTGGGGTTTCTGGTGAACCATCATCACACTCCTTGCCATGGTGTGGCGTGCTCCTACTTGGACATCTATGATCCATCAGAGACAGTTACCATCTGCACTATTCTGCCACAGGACTCTTTGTGGTCAATTGGGCTGTAAGCAGCATTACCTTAGTTACCATCTGCACCACTCTGCCATAGGACCCTTTGTGGTCAGTTGGGCTGTAAGCAACATTACCTTACCTGCCATATGGTCATCACCACAAGAAGAAGTTGGTCAGGGAAAGGGGTTGGGATCTTCCAGTATGGATGGTGTCCCCTCCTTTTGGAAAGTCTCGTATGTAACTTTTCTCTTCCTTTTGACTAGGTGAATCTGCCTTTTCATAATTAAAAAACCACCTGTGTTCTGGCTTACTGTTGCCCTCTGGTTTTCTGCTTTGTGTTCTGGCTTACTGTTGCCCTCTGGTTTTCTGCTTTGTGTTCTGGCTTACTGTTGCCCTCTGGTTTTCTGCTTTGTGTTCTGGCTTACTGTTGTCCTCTGGTTTTCTGCTTTGTGTTCTGGCTTACTGTTGCCCTCGGTTTTCTGCTTTGTGTTCTGGCTTACTGTTGCCCTCTGGTTTTCTGCTTTGTGTTCTGGCTTACTGTTGCCCTCTGGTTTCTGCTTTGTGTTCTGGCTTACTGTTGTCCTCTGGTTTTCTGCTTTGTGTTCTGGCTTACTGTTGCCCTCTGGTTTTCTGCTTTGTGTTCTGGCTTTCTGTTGTCCTCTGGTTTTCTGCTTTGTGTTCTGGCTTACTGTTGCCCTCTGGTTTTCTGCTTTGTGTTCTGGCTTACTGTTGCCCTCTGGTTTTCTGCTTTGTGTTCTGGCTTTCTGTTGCCCTCTGGTTTTCTGCTTTGTGTTCTGGCTTACTGTTGCCCTCTGGTTTTCTGCTTTGTGTTCTGGCTTTCTGTTGCCCTCTGGTTTTCTGCTTTGTGTTCTGGCTTACTGTTGCCCTCTGGTTTTCTGCTTTGTGTTCTGGCTTTCTGTTGCCCTCTGGTTTTCTGCTTTTGTGGTCCATTTTCCTGTCTTGTTGTAGAAAGTATTTTCTAATGCTTATGTCGCCTTTGTATGGCTGTAATCTGGTAACTAGATGGTCAGACTGTACACAGTTCCAGAGTGGCTGTCAGCTGCGCATTCTGCAGTCTGTTTGCTGCTGAGGCCTTTTTACATCACTTTCTTTCTGGCATTCAGACATTTTTCAGCTATATTGAATTAATTTTCTTTGCAGTGGCGTGAAAACGTCACCAAACTGGCTAGCATCCTGAGCACCATCTTATCTGCTGGAAGGCTGTCGAGAGATTAGTTATGATTTATCAGGATCAGGATCAGGATAAATACGTTGCTGGAACCTCCCTTAGTTGTAGTTGCACCGGAAAAGAGAGAGTAGCCCATATTCTAAGTTCTTTGCAACAGCCCTCTTCCGATAAATCAAACTTATTTTAAAATTTTGGTGTGTTTGTCCAATCAATTTGAAGTACATGCTTTGTCAAAGTTCTACTCTGTGTATTGTTGTTGTTGTTGTTGTTGTTGTTGTTGTTGTTGTTGTTGTTATTTTCAGGACAGGACTTTGTTATTTCTCTGTGGGGTCTGACCTGGAAGGGTCCACTGTAGTCGGCTTGGCTGTGCAGACACTGAAACAGTGTGACACCATGGGAGGACACTACAGTCCCATGGCTTACCCAGACTGCAAACACTCTTTCTGTCTTCCCCTGAAAATGTCTGTCTGCACGGACATTATTACAACCCCATGCTTTTCCCAGACTGCAAGCACTCTTTTCTTCCCCTGAAAATGTCTGTCTGCACAGGAGAACATTATTACAACCCCATGCTTTTCCTAGACTGCAAGCACTCTTACTGTCTTCCCCTGAAAATGTCTGTCTGCACAGGACATTATTACAACCCCATGCTTTCCCAGACTGCAAACACTCTTTCTGTCTTCCCCTGAAAATGTCTGTCTGCACAGGAGAACATTATTACAACCCCATGCTTTTCCTAGACTGCAAGCACTCTTACTGTCTTCCTCTGAAAATGTCGGTCTGCACATAATGAGTGAGCTAAGCCAGAAATAAAAAAGAGACTATTTTCATTGGTAATCTGAATAAGCTGAGTATGCTTGTTCCAGAATTGAAAGGACTGATTTGCTTTTTTGGAGGTTAGCCAATTTATTTTGTCAACCAAATAATAATGATAATGAAGATGATGATAATAATGATAATAGTAATGTAATGATAACAAGAACAACAACAAGAACAGCAACAATAATGATAATGATGATTATATTCATATTCATGATAATGATAAAAAGTTCTTAAAGCATGACATGGTTGACAACTCAGTGTGCAGTCCTTTCACCAAATTTTTCACAAAATAAACAACACACCCAGAACCACTTGCTTTTCCCTTCCCCTGCCCCACAGCAGAGCACCCATACCCTCCTGCCCTCCTCTGACACAATGCATACTGCATATAACATAGCAGGGCAATGCTTGTTGAATGGGATATGTCTAAAGGCTTGTTTCACATTTTAGCAGAGATGAGATATGGCGCTAACTAGATAGCTGCGAGCTCCAGGGACGTGGAGCAGAGACCACAGTTTGGGACCCATCAGCCTACTTTTGTCTTGAAACCGTCATGTTGTCGTCTGTTTTGGATGAAGAGGTCTCCAGCAGTACTTCTTTGTCATCAGCGTCAATTCATCCTGGTTGTAAGGTGCCATTTTCCTGTAAGTTAGGTCTCTTTATTTTTAGTCTTAGAACAAAATGTTAAGAGTTATTAATTTTGGATAGTAATCTCCACTCCGTTGGAACTGGGAGTTTATTCTGCACTGTTTCCTGTTGCTATTCCCAACACCACTGCCTCTGTTCATTTTGTTTATTTATTGATTTGTCTCATTTGAAAAGGTCGGGTATTTTGTTTGTGCTACAAAACATGCTTCTTGCTCCTTTTTTTTTCTTTTTTTTTTCCCTGTTTGGAAATAAGCATTTTTTTTTCTTTTTGGTTGGAAGTAATGTGGTTCACCACAGGACAATGTCTGTATTGTTATTTCTTTTTCCCTTGACGTAACTTCTTTTTCCCTTGACGTAACCATCCGTTGTCCTTTCCACCTGCCTTCCCACTCTCTTCTCTCCTCCCCCCTCCCCCCCCCCCCCCCCCCCCCCCCCCAGTCACGGTCTCTGTGTCTGTGAGGAGTGGCGGCTCTATGACTAATGCAGCTTTGTCAGATTCCTCTCAGGCCTGAAGGCGGAAATTGGACCCTGTCTGTGTGCAACAAAGAAGACAAAAACATTTCTTGGGTTTTTTTTTTTCCTTTTTTTTCCTGGCCTATAGCTATAATTCAGTTTGTTGATGTTGGCATGGTGTTACCAATGACATTGACATGGATATTTGTAAGTTCGTGGGAGTGGTAACACAGAGTGCATAAGTGTGTGTGTATTTGTGGGTGCATACATGCTTGCATGTGTGTGCGTGTGTGTATATGTACGAGTATGTGTGTGTGTGTGTGTGTGTGCGTGCGTGCATGCATATGTGCGTGCGTGCATGCATGCATGCATGTGTGTAACTTGCGTTCAGCTGTGTTTTAATATGCTCTGATAATTGCTGCTATGGTTACTAATTTGAAAGTAACAAATACCCATGACTGCTAACTATACAAACACAGATAATTCAGAACATCAAGCGGTAGCCATTCCTCTAAATTTGAATGCCATATATACAAAAACAGGAAGAAATTTCAAACAACTTCTGTTGAGGTTAATGATATTAATAGGGTCATCTGAAACAGGGAAGGCTGTCTGTAGAATTTTGGCTGCGTGAGTTCTAATATTCCTGAGGGCTGAACAGCAGAGAGCACTATGGGTTTTGTTTTGTTGGGACTCTTTTCAAAAAGGACAAAGCAAATCATTGTCTTTAACGAGGGTTTTGTATCTAAACTTATGAAGAGCTGATTCTGATATTACACATCTAAATTTGGTCATGATATACTTTCAATGTCTATCCCCAAAGGCAGGTGAAGACAGTGCTTCTCTGGGTCCTCCCCAGCACCTTCGGGTGTTTCTTTTTCTTCCTCAATGTCTATCCATTTCTAAAGTTAGATAAAGTTTCATGTCATGAAAATTGCAAATATTTCTATAGAAATCAAACCTTTCACTATGTTGCGCACGGTTTGACCTTCTTTGCCGAGTGCAGTTAATCAGTCGTTGATAAAAACCATATATAAACTGCTTAACATTGTCTGATTTAACCATGCAAAACCATATATAAACTGCTTAACATTGTCTGATTTTACCATGCAAAACCATATATAAACTGCTTAACATTGTCTGATTTAACCATGCAAAACCATATATAAACTGCTTAACATTGTCTGATTTAACCATGCAAAACCATATATAAACTGCCTAACATTGTCTGATTTCACCATGCAAAACCATGTATAAACTGCCTAACATTGTCTGATTTAACCATGCAAAACCAAAATCATAGTCAAAGAGACACACATTCTCACTTACCTAACTGTTTTTTCCTGTAGTATTGAGATCATATAACATGTTATTAGCTTTGTATGGTAATATGTGTTCCTCCATTTGAAGTAAACTTAGGCAACATTGGATGCATTTAACTGATAAAACCATGTATATGGAGAATCTATTCATTTCACCATAAATCAGATCACTAAACATTTGCCTGTCTACACCCAGTTATGTTTTTAAAGCAGAAAAGTGCACAGATTAACAGTTTACAGCAGCATTATCAAATCCCTATAATTCAGACACATATTGTGATAATGGATGAACCTGACTATAAAACAACGACGACAACAACAGCAACAAAAGGTAGTGAAATACATGAAAAGATGTATTATGAGGATGTACAACTTATTTTTTATAACACAGAACAACACATTTTAGCCCATCTGGAAAGATCCTTGCATGCACTAACAAAACCCAAACAAGCAAAGGAATACCCAAATACTTATAAGATTTCACTATGGGCATGGAGACACTTCCATACAACCACCTTTCTCATGGACTGAAATGACTGCTTCTATGAAATACAATAAAGTTATTTTTGGACAAATTAACCCTTAGTTGAAGAGAAGCAGCAGCACATTGTAAAATTTTCAGTTGAGTCAATAAGCCAATAACGGTCTCCTATATCAAAAGCTTCAGGAGTCAGCAAAGCCCCATGTCTCCCATAGTTAATCTCTTCAACTGCTTGCTCCATGATATTGAGGGAAATAAAACTGGACTGCAAGCATCACCTTGCCTAATCCCAGCTGTACACTCAATATAATCTACATTTAATGTCTGCAACAAACTCTGGCTCTCTTAACTTCATATTTGTTCCTGATACATCTGTAAAGTTTACCCTTAATGCCATTTTAATCATAACTGGCCAAAGAAGATTTCTATTGATGGAATCAAATGCTTTTTCAGAATCTTTGAAAGTAATTTACAATGCTCAGTCTTAAGAAAGCTGTTTCTGAACAAGAGCCAACAAGGTGCACATGCAGTCAACAGTTGAATGACCCTTTTTTGTAACATGTATGGTGATCACTAGTAATGCTGCTTTCCTCAATCTATTCTTGCAATCTGTTATTTACTATCATCTGAATATTTTGCTACTTGCATTTTTAAGATATCCTTATGATTGGTTGGATTATTGGCAACACTTTTTTGAAAGATTGATTAGATTATTAATTCCATCCAGTTATCTGAAACAAAAATACCATTATCAAAAAGTTGATTAAACAATTTCAGACAAAACTCTACAACATAGAAATGTAGAGGGAGCGAGACAGAAAGAGAAGGCTGGAATGAGGGAGATACGGCAAGAAGTGGGGAGAACTCACTCTGTGAGAGAGAGACAGAGAAAAGCTTGTTGTTGAAGAGAGGAAGAGAGACACAGAGACGGAAAGCGAGAACAAGAGACTCACAGGGAGAGAGTGGAGAGGGATTGAAGGGCTGGGGAGAGAGAGACAGGGACAGAAAAAGGAAGTGTGAACGGATGTCCCATAGATAGCGAGCAGCATGCATGATTCATGCTGCAATCTGGACTGGGTGAGGGCAGGTCTTGTAATGAGTCCCCCGGTGCTAATGATTCTCCCCTGCTGATAGCACTTACTGCCCACGGTTCTGTGTGACACTCCGTTTTAAAAGCTCCCGGGAATGTGTCCTATCTTGGACTGTAGAGGTGGGAATGGGTTGTAATGTATCTGCTGATCTAGGATCGTGGCAATGATGGGCTGGTCTGGTTTGGTCCTTTGTGAGGATGGGGTTGGTGAGGTCGTTGAGATTGAAAGACACGTGTGTGTGTGTGTTTGTTTCTGTGAATGTGTGCGAGTGTCTGTGTGCGTGGGTGTGGTTTTGTGTACAAAGAACGGTTTATCAGAAAATGAGCATTTTCAGAGTATGTACATTTGTGTGTGTGTGTGTGTGTGTGTGTGTGTGTGTGTGTGTGTGTGTGTGTGTTTCAGTGCAGAGAAGAGTCCATCAAGAAATGAGTGGTTTTAGTGTGTGTGTCTACAGACAAGTGTATGTGTGTGTGCGTGTGTGTGTGTGTGTGTGTGTGTGTGTGTGTGTGTGTGTTTCAGTACAAAGAAGGGCTTATCAGAAAATGAATGGTTACAGTGAGTGTTTTTTAAAGAGAAAATGTGATTTTGTGTATTTGTGCATGTGTGTGCGTACACTTGCAAGCTTGTATGTGTATACCAACTTGCATGCATGATGCACATCAGAAAGTTTATGATCTCTTGGTTTTAAAGTTTTATCAGTGCTCCTCACTCTGTCCCTCCCTTCACTTTCTAAGGTTCTCTCTGTCTGTCAGTCTGTCTCTCTCTTTCTCTGTTTGTCTCTCTGTGCATGCATATACAGCAAAACATGAACGTGTCTCTGCATAAATGATTTAAATTGTGTAGTGTGTGTGTGTGTGTGTGTGTGTGTGCGCACGTGTGTGCAAGTGCACTTACGTGCAAATGTTCATGTCTTGTATTTGTGCATTGCAAATGCCATGTTCCCTCACTTACATGGTGAGATTGCACAAACCATTTTTTACCTTAGCACTTGAGTAATCACCTTCCATCTCTCATTGAAAACGTTGGCTGGAAATCCATGTCCTTAATTCCGTGTAAAAGTGTTGACGGCCCCACGGCTGACACAGATTAGAGGAACTTTTATATGTGTGTTTTCTATCTTGCGACCAGTGTTGTCATGAATTTGTTTATGGGACAAGCGTGTCTGCACACACATCTGGTGACTTGAAGGGTGGAAATGAAGCCAATGTCTGCACACACATCTGGTGACTTGGAAGGTGGGAATGAAGCCAATGTCTGCACACACATCTGGTGACTTGAAGGGTGGGAATGAGGCCAGTGTCTGCACACACATCTGGTGACTTGAAGGGTGGGAATGAGGACAGTGTCTGTACTCGCATCTGGTGACTTGAAGGGTGGGAATGAGGCCAGTGTCTGCACACACATCTGGTGACTTGAAGGGTGGGAATGAGGCCAGTGTCTGCACACACATCTGGTGACTTGGAAGGTGGGAATGAGGCCAATGTCTGCACTCACATCTGGTGACTTGAAGGGTGGGAATGAGGCCAATGTCTGCACACACATCTGGTGACTTAAAGGGTGGGAATGAGGCCAATGTCTGCACTCACATCTGGTGACTTGAAGGGTGGGAATGAGGCCAATGTCTGCACACACATCTGGTGACTTGAAGGGTGGGAATGAGGCCAATGTCTGCACACACATCTGGTGACTTAAAGGGTGGGAATGAGGCCAATGTCTGCACACACATCTGGTGACTTGAAGGGTGGGAATGAGGCCAATGTCTGCACTCACATCTGGTGACTTGAAGGGTGGGAATGAAGCCAATGTCTGCACTCACATCTGGTGACTTGAAGGGTGGGAATGAAGCCAATGTCTGCACTCACATCTGGTGACTTGAAGGGTGGGAATGAAGCCAATGTCTGCACTCACATCTGGTGACTTGGGTGGGAATGAGGCCAATGTCTGCACTCACATCTGGTGACTTGAAGGGTGGGAATGAGGACAGTGTCTGTACTCACATCTGGTGACTTGAAGGGTGGGAATGAGGCCAATGTCTGCACTCACATCTGGTGACTTGGAAGGTGGGAATGAGGCCAATGTCTGCATTCACATCTGGTGACTTGAAGGGTGGGAATGAGGCCAATGTCTGCACTCACATCTGGTGACTTGAAGGGTGGGAATGAGGCCAGTGTCTGTACTCACATCTGGTGACTTGAAGGGTGGGAATGAGGCCAGTGTCTGCACACACATCTGGTGACTTGAAGGGTGGGAATGAAGCCAGTGTCTGCATTCACATCTGGTGACTTGGGTGGGAATGAGGCCAATGTCTGCACACACATCTGGTGACTTAAAGGGTGGGAATGAAGCCAATGTCTGCACTCACATCTGGTGACTTGAAGGGTGGGAATGAGGCCAATGTCTGCACTCACATCTGGCTACTTGGAAGGTGGGAATGAGGCCAATGTCTGCACACACATCTGGTGACTTGAAGGGTGGGAATGAGGCCAATGTCTGCACACACATCTGGTGACTTGAAGGGTGGGAATGAGGCCAATGTCTGCACACACATCTGGTGACTTGAAGGGTGGGAATGAGGCCAATGTCTGCACACACATCTGGTGACTTGAAGGGTGGGAATGAGGCCAGTGTCTGCACACACATCTGGTGACTTGAAGGGTGGGAATGAGGCCAATGTCTGCACACACATCTGGTGACTTGAAGGGTGGGAATGAGGCCAATGTCTGCACACACATCTGGTGACTTGAAGGGTGGGAATGAGGCCAGTGTCTGCATTCACATCTGGTGACTTGAAGGGTGGGAATGAGGCCAGTGTCTGCATTCACATCTGGTGACTTGAAGGGTGGGAATGAGGCCAGTGTCTGCATTCACATCTGGTGACTTGAAGGGTGGGAATGAGGCCAATGTCTGCACACACATCTGGTGACTTGAAGGGTGGGAATGAAGCCAATGTCTGTACTCACATCTGGTGACTTGAAGGGTGGGAATGAGGCCAATGTCTGCGCTCACATCTGGTGACTTGAAGGGTGGGAATGAAGCCAATGTCTGCACACACATCTGGTGACTTGAAGGGTGGGAATGAAGCCAATGTCTGTACTCACATCTGGTGACTTGAAGGGTGGGAATGAGGCCAATGTCTGCGCTCACATCTGGTGACTTGAAGGGTGGGAATGAGGCCAATGTCTGCACACACATCTGGTGACTTGAAGGGTGGGAATGAGGCCAATGTCTGTACTCACATCTGGTGACTTGAAGGGTGGGAATGAGGCCAATGTCTGCGCTCACATCTGGTGACTTGAAGGGTGGGAATGAGGCCAATGTCTGCACACACATCTGGTGACTTGAAGGGTGGGAATGAGGCCAGTGTCTGCACACACATCTGGTGACTTAAAGGGTGGGAATGAGGCCAGTGTCTGCACACACATCTGGTGACTTGAAGGGTGGGAATGAGGCCAGTGTCTGCACACACATCTGGTGACTTGGAAGGTGGGAATGAGGCCAATGTCTGCACTCGCATCTGGTGACTTGAAGGGTGGGAATGAGGCCAATGTCTGCGCACACATCTGGTGACTTGAAGGGTGGGAATGAGGCCAGTGTCTGCACACACATCTGGTGACTTGAAGGGTGGGAATGAAGCCAATGTCTGCACACACATCTGGTGACTTGAAGGGTGGGAATGAGGCCAATGTCTGCACACACATCTGGTGACTTGAAGGGTGGGAATGAGGACAGTGTCTGCACTCACATCTGGTGACTTGGGTGGGAATGAGGCCAATGTCTGCACTCACATCTGGTGACTTGAAGGGTGGGAATGAGGCCAGTGTCTGCTCTTCAGAGGTTAGGGTGGATGTCAGATGCACTGAGCATGACATGCATCGGCTGTGTGTTTGCATCGGCTGTTTGTTGACCCTGTCTTCAGAGGTTAGGGATGGAGGTCTCATCCACTGAGCATGACATGCATCGGCTGTGTGTTGACCCTGTCTTCAGAGGTTAGGGGTGGAGGTCTCATCCACTGAGCATGACATGCATCGGCTGTGTGTTGACCCTGTCTCACTGTGCCTGTGCCCATTGTGGGCTCTAGCTGAATGAACACCCCATGTTTAACCTCAGGTCTGGGAGTGGTGCTCAGTCCTGGCTGCTCATTCTGGCTTCTCCCGCCACAGCCACACCCAGGAGGCCAGCAGGAAGGAGCATCCCCTTTCTGAGGGCGCCCGAACTCTCATCCTACCATAAGTCCCATGTACTTCCAGGAACCGATGACTTGGCACAAGCTTAGCGTTGGTAGGACGTGGAGAGGAACTTCAGAACGGGTTGCAAAGAGAATAAGACATGAAGGGTCGCAGACTTTTTTTTTAATTTGTGAGGATGATGAAGTTGATGCAGTGGCATTCCTTGTTGATCAGCAGCTTCATGACAGAGCTGTACCTCATGTTTCCTTTCACAATATATCCAGGTAGAGCTGTACCTCATGTTTCCTTTCACAATAGATCCAGGTAGGGCTGTACCTCATGTTTCCTTTCACAATATATCCAGGTAGGGCTGTACCTCATGTTTCCTTTCACAGTATATCCAGGTAGGGCTGTACCTCATGTTTCCTTTCACAATATATCCAGGTAGGGCTGTACCTCATGTTTCCTTTCACAATATATCCAGGTAGGGCTGTATCTCATGTTTCCTTTCACAGTATATCCAGGTAGGGCTGTACCTCATGTTTCCTTTCACAATAGATCCAGGTAGGGCTGTACCTCATGTTTCCTTTCACAAGAGATCCAGGTAGGGCTGTACCTCATGTTTCCTTTCACAATATGTCAAGGTAGGGTTGTACCTCATGTTTTGCTTTCACAGTAGATCCAGGTAGGGGTGTACCTCAAGTTTTGCTTTCACAATAGATCCAGGTAGGGGTGTACCTCAAGTTTTGCTTTCACAATAGATCCAGGTGACTCAGGCCTGGGAGGCACAGACGTCTGCAGAGTTGGTCTGAAGATCGGAGCAGCAGTCTCAGAGAAGCATCCACCTAGTGAATGAAAGTGGTGTTGTGTGTGATTCCAGTATTCTCAGTGTAGCCCAAAGCATACTCAGAAGAGGGTAGGTATAGGGTGGGATTTGAAAAACAGAAAAAAGAAAAAGCCCACACTGCCTCTGATGAAGGAGAAAAAAGCCTAAAATGAATGACTGCACTGGTGACAGAATCGAAAAAGCCTAAAATGAATGCCTTACTGGTGGCAGAATTGAAGAAAGCCTAAAGTGAATGTCTGTACTGGTGGCAGAATTGAAAAAAGCCTAAAATGAATGTCTGTGCCGGTGACAGAATTGGAAAAAAAGCCTATGACAGAGTTGGAAAAAAGCCTACAGTGTATTCCTATGCTGATGACAGAATTTGTTAAAAAGCCTACAGTGAATTCCTGTGCTGGATACAGAATTGGAAAAAAGCCTACAGTGAATTCCTGTGCTGGTAACAGAATTGAAAAAAGCCTAAAATGAATTCCTGTGCTTGTGGCAGAATTGAAAGAAGCCTAAAATGAATTCCTGTGCTGGTGACAGAATTGAAAAAAGCCTAAAATGAATGCCTGTGCTGGTGACGGAATTGAGAAAAAAATAGCCCCAGTGAATGCCTGTGCTGGTGACAGAATTGAAAAAAAAAGCCTGCAGTGAATGCCTGTGCTGGTGATAGAATTGAAAAAAGCCTACAGTGAATGCCTGTGCTGGTGACAGAATTAAAAAAAGGCCTACTACAATAAATGCCTGTGCTGGTGACAGAATTAATAAAAGGCCTACTACAGTGAATGCCTGTGCTGGTGACAGAATTAATAAAAGGCCTACTACAATGAATGCCTGTGCTGGTGACAGAATTAATAAAAGGCCTACTACAGTGAATGCCTGTGCTGGTGACAGAATTAATAAAAGGCGTACTACAATGAATGCCTGTGCTGGTGACAGAATTAATAAAAGGCCTACTACAATGAATGCCTGTGCTGGTGACAGAATTAATAAAAGGCCTACTACAATGAATGCCTGTGCTGGTGACAGAATTGAAAAAAAAAAAGCCCACAATGAATGCCTGTGCTGGTGACAGAATTGAAAAAAGGCCTACTACAGTGAATGCATGTGCTGGTGACAGAACCGACCAGCTTTCAATCTTCAAAATTGTAGGTCAGCCGTCATTGTTGACTATTATTGACCTGTGCTAACAGTTGTACTGTGGCAGCCTGTTACATGGATCAGTACAAATACACCCTCACAACTGTCTTTGTGTGCAGCATAGTTTATCACGGTGGTATTTGAAGGATGAGAGAGAAAGACCATTGTAGAGTTGTCGATAGCCAAACATTAACCAATGTATACTTCACTCTGAGGCATATGAAATGAATGTCCATGGTCTATTTAATCATGTAAACTAGATGTTTCAGATCATGTAAATTGTTTGCTTTCCCATCCTTCTTTTTCCAGCATTCTTTGATAACATCGACAAGTTCAGTGTTGTCACCAACCTGCTGTCGGTGTATAGATCTCTGATCTGACTGAACCGTACACTGTCATTGAGCAGTTGCTGTTACCTATTTAGACTGTCTTTTAATTTTCAACCCAGTACCCATTTATGATATCATATTACCTGCTGTTTTCTTTTTGTTTTTTGTTTCTCTCTTTCAGATGGTGAATAGGAAGTGAGGTAACTGTAAAAGTTCTCCATTGCTGGAACCCTGCCTGAAAACACCGCCGTCACTCTGCAGACAAGTTGATTTCTGTGTGGACGTAGTGCGGCCCGTGAACTTTGTGCAGCCAGCATCATGTCTGGGCTGAAGCTGACTGTGAAGGAGGGCCTGACCGCCCAAGGGGAAGGCGACGTCTGGGAAGGATTCTGCAATGAAGAAGAACCTAAGGAAGAGAAAGAAGCAAAGAAGAAGCGGGGCTTGACAGCGGAAGAGGGAGATGTCTGGGAAGGATTTTACAGTGAAGAAGAGCACAAGGAACAGCAAGAAGCAAAGAAGAAGCAGGTTGACAGCAAAGGAGAAGGAGAAAGTCACTTCACTGCAGGAGAATCAGAGGAGAAGAACGACAGATCTGACAGCAGCAATGCAGGTGAGGAGCAGGATGGAGAAGTGATTGACAGCAGTGCCCCAGCACAAACAACCAATGAAGCCAACAGTTGGTCCGAGGAGAAACACCCCAAGAAGAGCAAAGCCAAGAAAGTGAAGTCTCACAAACATCGAAGCACCTCACCCCGTCACGTCAGATCTCACAAGCCAAGGGGGAGAAGTCCACCGACGCAACACAGCAGCTCTCACAACCAGGGCTCCAACAGGCTGCGAGGGCCTCTGTTTCAGCAGCACAGCTCACACAATCAGGACAACAACAGGCAGCACGGACGGAAGCTTGAGCGGCGGCGCCAGATGAGGAACGAGAACCTGTCAGAGCAGGTGGAGCAAGCGGGGCGGGAGCGCCTGGAGCAGAAGTACGAGGAGCTAGAGGAGCTGATGACATGCCCCTGGGGGACACCCGTGGTCGAACGTCCGGTCGACGATTGCACAAAATGGTGAACCTGAGGCACCAGCACGCTCAGAATGGGTACGGGGAGCACGGGACAGGTGAGTGAGTCCTTAGACTGTAGAGTTCTGGGAGGAGGGGTCAGGTCAGTGAGTCCTTAGACTGTAGAGTTCTGGGAGGAGGGGACAGGTCAGTGAGTCCTTAGACTGTAGAGTTCTGAGAGGAGGGGACAGGTCAGTGAGTCCTTAGACTGTAGAGTTCTGGGAGGAGGGGACAGGTCAGTGAGTCCTTAGACTGTAGAGTTCTGGGAGGAGGGGACAGGTCAGTGAGTCCTTAGACTGTAGAGTTCTGGGAGGAGGGACAGGTCAGTGAGTCCTTAGACTGTAGAGTTCTGGGAGGAGGGGACAGGTCAGTGAGTCCTTAGACTGTAGAGTTCTGGGAGGAGGGGACAGGTCAGTGAGTCCTTAGACTGTAGAGTTCTGGGAGGAGGGGACAGGTCAGTGAGTCCTTAGACTGTAGAGTTCTGGGAGGAGGGGACATGTGAGTGAGTCCTTAGACTGTAGAGTTCTGGGAGGAGGGGACAGGTCAGTGAGTCCTCACACTGTAGAGTTCTGGGAGGAGGGGACAGGTCAGTGAGTCCTCACACTGTAGAGTTCTGGGAGGAGGGGACAGGTCAGTGAGTCCTTAGACTGTAGAGTTCTGGGAGGAGGGGACAGGTCAGTGAGTCCTTAGACTGTAGAGTTCTGGGAGGAGGGGACAGGTCAGTGAGTCAGACTGTAGAGTTCTGGGAGGAGGGACAGGTCAGTGAGTCCTTAGACTGTAGAGTTCTGGGAGGAGGGGACAGGTCAGTGAGTCAGACTGTAGAGTTCTGGGAGGAGGGGACAGGTCAGTGAGTCCTTAGACTGTAGAGTTCTGGGAGGAGGGGACAGGTCAGTGAGTCCTTAGACTGTAGAGTTCTGGGAGGAGGGGACAGGTCAGTGAGTCAGACTGTAGAGTTCTGGGAGGAGGGGACAGGTCAGTGAGTCCTTAGACTGTAGAGTTCTGGGAGGAGGGGACAGGTCAGTGAGTCAGACTGTAGAGTTCTGGGAGGAGGGGACAGGTCAGTGAGTCCTCACACTGTAGAGTTCTGGGAGGAGGGGACAGGTCAGTGAGTCCTTAGACTGTAGAGTTCTGGGAGGAGGGGACAGGTCAGTGAGTCCTCACACTGTAGAGTTCTGGGAGGAGGGGACAGGTCAGTGAGTCCTTAGACTGTAGAGTTCTGGGAGGAGGGGACAGGTCAGTGAGTCCTTAGACTGTAGAGTTCTGGGAGGAGGGGACAGGTCAGTGAGTCCTCACACTGTAGAGTTCTGGGAGGAGGGGACAGGTCAGTGAGTCCTTAGACTGTAGAGTTCTGGGAGGAGGGGACAGGTCAGTGAGTCCTTAGACTGTAGAGTTCTGGGAGGAGGGGACAGGTCAGTGAGTCCTCACACTGTAGAGTTCTGGGAGGAGGGGACAGGTCAGTGAGTCCTTAGACTGTAGAGTTCTGGGAGGAGGGGACAGGTCAGTGAGTCTTCACACTGACGAGTTCTGGGAGGAGGGACAGGGTGAAATGCAGGGAGAAGAGGAAGGGAGGTGGAGAGTGGAGAGGGGTCTTTTCTATGATCTGATCTGGTTTCTTATGAAGGGAAGTCCATAGACTTGTTAGGGCATTTGTGTGTGTGTGTGTGCGTGTGCGTGTGTGTGTGTGTGTGTGTGTGTGTGTGTGTGTGTGTGTGTGTGCTGACATGTAGAGAGATAATATTATGAATGATAAGGGGCCACAGGAGATGAGACATATGATCTGTCTTTGGTTCAAATCCCCTTAAGAGCTTCTTCCATTCACACACTCCATATCCTCTCCCGACAGATTTAAATCTGTGGTCAGGGTCCTAGTCTTTGAAATTGGATGATAAATCAGGGCTCTGTGTACAGCACATACAAGAAGTTCTGAAAACATGGAGCTTTTTTAAACAATTCTGCTGACAAATCCTCGTGGATAGGTACAAATACACACAGACACCGTGAGGGGGGAGAGGGAGAGAGAGGAAAAAAAGGTAGAAGCACTTTATTATGCAGATATCAATTTTCCCCTAAGAAGAGTCTGATTGTTGTGCACAGAAGTCTCTGGAAACAGTGACATATAAAAGAGAAAAAACAACAACCTTGAAGGGCTCTCAGGGCATTCAGGAGAGCGCAGACCTGTGTCACGGTTGAACAGATCCTGGATCCACCCTTGGATCCAGATCTGCAACAAAATGTAAGGAAAAGAAAAAGACAGATAAAGATGTGTTTACTGTGACATGTTACTGTGACATGTAAACTTCTTTATAATGTCAGGAAAAGAAAAAGACAGATAAAGATGTGTTTACTGTGACATGTTACTGTGACATGTAAACTTTTTTATAATGTCAGGAAAAGAAAAAGACAGATAAAGATGTGTTTACTGTGACATGTTACTGTGACATGTAAACTTCTTTCAAATGTAAGGAAAAGAAAAAGACAGATAAAGATGTGTTTACTGTGACATGTTACTGTGACATGTAAACTTCTTTATAATGTCAGGAAGAGAAAAAGACAGAGAAAGGTGTGTTAACTGTGACATGTAAACTTTAAAATGTAAGGAAAAGAAAGAGAAAGGTGTGTTTACTGTGACATGCATACTTCTTTAAAATGTAAAGAAAAGAAAAAGAAAGAGAAAGGTGTGTTTACTGTGACATGCGAACTTCTTTAAGGAAGTCAGTTAAAGAATGAGAGAAAAATGAAGACCGGGGAAGTAAGAATGGGTGGCGACTGAAGAAGATACTTGCCTTTTTTTCTTTTTGTCAAGATATGGAAACTGTCAACATTTGTGTAAAGCTTTGGAGAGTTTTACTGTTCCATGAAAATGTGTTACTTCAAAGATAATAATCACTGTGTGAACAGTAGCTTCACAATGATCAGGCTCACTTACAAATTGTGTTATGATCTTGCATGTCACACTGATTATCATTAGGGGTTCTGTTCTTTAAAGCTTTCTTAAAATTGTGTTATGATCTTGCATGTCATACTGATTATCATTAGGAGTTCTGTTCTTTAAAGCTTTCTTAAAATTGTGTTATGATCTTGCATGTCATACTGATTATCATTAGGGATTCTGTTCTTTAAAGCTTTCTTAAAATTGTGTGATGATCTTGCATGTCATACTGATTATCATTAGGGGTTCTGTTCTTTAAAGCTTTCTTAAAATTGTGTGATGATCTTGCATGTCACACTGATTATCATTAGGGGTTCTGTTCTTTAAAGCTTTCTTAAAATTGTGTTATGATCTTGCATGTCATACTCATTATCATTAGGGGTTCTGTTCTTTAAAGCTTTCTTAAAATTGTGTTATGATCTTGCATGTCATACCAGCCCTGATGTGGCCCTTTGCGGTCGGCTGGGCTATAAGCAACATTATCTTATCTTATCTTGCATGTCATACTGATTATCATTAGGAGTTCTGTTCTTTAAAGCTTTCTTAAAATTGTGTTATGATCTTGCATGTCATACTGATTATCATTAGAAGTTCTGTTCTTTAAAGCTTTCTTAAAATTGTGTGATGATCTTGCATGTCACACTGATTATCATTAGGGGTTCTGTTCTTTAAAGCTTTCTTAAAATTGTGTGATGATCTTGCATGTCATACTGATTATCATTAGGGGTTCTGTTCTTTAAAGCTTTCTTAAAATTGTGTTATGATCTTGCATGTCATACTGATTATCATTAGGAGTTCTGTTCTTTAAAGCTTTCTTAAAATTGTGTTATGATCTTGCATGTCATACTGATTATCATTAGGGGTTCTGTTCTTTAAAGCTTTCTTCTTCTTCAGATTTTTCAGCTTGTTCTTTCATGATCATATTACATCTACATAAGGCTTCATTCACATCCAAATGGATCAGATCTTCTGCTACTGCCATCTTCTCTTTCACATGCTGAGACTCCATGGAATGTGTCATTTTCAGGGCATGATCCTTGTTCCAGCAATATATAACAATAGACTGATTATTTTTACCGTTTGAACCAGTGCTAGTGTGTTTCTGAACATTTTGTTTATCAATACATAGTACATTAGGGGCATATGATCAGATTCAAATCTCCTCCATAACATCAAGTTTTAACAGTTCAAACAGAAACTCAAAACCATTTATTGACATAAAAAAATAATCACTTACACTGCATCCTACATCAGAAATGTATGTGAAACGACCTTTGAGATCACCATTACACATTCCGTTTAAAATGTACAGTCCCAAAACAGTGCACATGTTCAAAAACGTCTTTCCGTGTGAATTGAAGATTTTATCTTGAGACGCTGTTTTCATGGCTGTGCCATTTGTTCCAGATGGGTGCCTTAGGTCGACACCAACATTTAACCCTTTCACTCCTGACACATTGACTGGCTGTGTAACCCTTTTAATGATGTAGCTTTACTGTCAGACAATCAGGGTGCTTTACTGAAACTGTCATAACTCTGGATAGCACCAGCCGCTGTGGCGAAGTGGTTAGTGTCGCGGACTCCCGGCTGGGAGGTCGTGGGTTCGAATCCCATCAGAGTCATGTGGTTTTTTTCTGCCCTGACCGGCTCCTACCCCGAGTTGAGCTTGCTGCGGACTCAGTTGGGAAGACTGGGACCACACAGTTGAGTTACATCCACTTAATGGATGTGTTTCTGAGAGTGTTGCTCAAATTTCCTGACCAACACTGCAGGTGCTTGTATCTCTCGGACCTGGTTGACGCCGGAATATATTATGAAAGGAAGCGTAGAGTACAGCCCTGTCATGTAGTCTCAGACCGAAATGGAAATTGGTAGCATCATTTTAATCATCCTCATTCTCATCGATCAGCATATAAAAAAAAAAAGTCTCAAATTCTGTGGCCCTTCATGCCCTGCTCTCATGGTGACCTCAATTTCGATGGCCTCTCCACGTCTGTGGCCTTGGCTTGGTTCCGTTGGGGTCACCGGTATCGGTGAGTCCATGGGGGCTGTCGTTGGACGGACGTGGTGGCGCCCTCCGGAGGGAGAGCTCACTCACGCCGGCTCCGTGACTAAGTAATTATTGTTGTCAGTAGGGGGCTTAGTAGGTGGTGTCCTGCGTATGTTAGATCAGAACAGGCACCACTGAACACCACTGAAGTGACTCGGCAGCAGTGCAGTGTCTCCTCCGGTGGGTTGCCTCTTGACGACTTGATATTGACTGCTCCTGTGGATTGCCGGTGCCGGGGCTGCGGCAGGGCCGACCGGGCTGTGGCTGTGGACGGGGTGTCGGAATGAGCGGCATGGGTGCACTGCCTCTGAGGTAGTGCAGAGGTTGGGACAGCGTGCACAGCAAAAAAAGAGAGAAAAAGAAAAAAACAACAACTTTGGATTGCAATGTGAACAGGGCACACAGGTTTTACTTTGATAAATTAAAAACAGATCCCTCTTCAGCTGTATGAATTATTTCAGTGGGTTGTACATTTGTGCTATATTGCCAACAAAACTTGACTCCCTACAGTCATTTTATTTCTGTAACTATGTAAATTTATATGACGTTTGTAGTGATACATCTAGTTATTCGAGATCGTCCACTTTTAATGTCAACTAAAAAAGTATTCCATTAGCTCATAATGTCACAAGGAAACACTGAGGAGAGGAAAAACCCACCATATCATTCAAAAGTGGCTTTCCCAAAGCAGCACACAATACAGAAAGGAATAGCTTTACATCACTTTCCCTCCCTGTACTTATTATATACACACAGATAAAGGGTTAAATGTGCTAGATTGGAAACGCGATTGACACCTGGCCTGTGGTGGGGTGCGGAGTGGAAAGAGTTAATGGGCATGTCCATAGTCCACGTTCCCTCTTTCTGCCATGTTGGGGGAAAATCAGTTGTGCAGTTTTTGTGTCATCCCTTTATGCCATGTGGGGGGAAAATCAGTTGTGCAGTTTTTGTGTCATCCTCTTTCTGCCATGTTGGGGGAAAATCAGTTGTGCAGTTTTTGTGACACCCTCTTTCTGCCATGTTGGGTGAAAATCAGTTGTGCAGTTTTTGTGTCATCCTGCTATTTTGTAAACCAGCCAACCAACATTTGCAGGTGAAAACATAACCTCTTTGGCGGAGGTTACATGCACATGTGCACACGCACACACCTACTCATTCACACCACACAAACACACAGGCACCCTTGCATGCACACACACACACACACACGCACGCACACACGAGCAGACCAACACACACACACACACACACACACACACACACACACACACACACACACACACACACACACACACACTCCCTTACTTTGCCTTGCAGTGTTCTGATGCTGTCTAGATTCACCAACACTTTCAATTCTGGGGGTTTAGAAGTGAATGTAATATAAAGAAAGTACCACCTCTGAAATATACCTGAGAGACCTGGGGTTAATGTGGTGCCTTTGTACAGACTTTTCACATAAGGTGGATATATTACTAAGCCAGTACCTCACTAAACACTGACCCTAATGTCTGCAGCTATGGACCAACTCAGTACCTCACCAAACACTGACCCTAATGTCTGTGGCCATGGACCAACTCAGTACCTCACCAAACACTGACCCTAATGTCTGTGGCCATGGACCAACTCAATCCAATACCTCACCAAACACTGAACATGGCACCAGGCATTGAGTTGGATGGTTCTGATCCACGGCCACAGACACTAGGGTCAGTGTTCGGTGAGGTATTGAGTTGGTCCATAGCCACAGACATTAGGGTCAGTGTTCGGTGAGGTATTGAGTTGGTCCATGGCCACAGACACTAGGGTCAGTGTTCGGTGAGGTATTGAGTTGGTCCATGGCCACAGACATTAGGGTCAGTGTTTGATGAGGTATTGGATTGAGTTGGTCCATGGCCACAGACATTAGGGTCAGTGTTTGGTGAGGTATTGAGTTGGACACAGACATTAGGGTCAGTGTTTGGTGAGGTATTGAGTTGGTCCACGGCCACAGACATTAGGGTCAGTGTTTGGTGAGGTATTGGACTGAGTTGGTCCATGGCCACAGACATTAGGGTCAGTGTTTGGTGAGGTATTGGATTGAGTTGGTCCATGGCCACAGACATTAGGGTCAGTGTTTGGTGAGGTATTGAGTTGGTCCATAGCTGCAGACATTACGGTCAGTGTTCGGTGAGGTACTGATTTGGTCCATGGCCACAGACATTAGGGTCAGTGTTTGGTGAGGTATTGCAGCTGTGCACATCCCATCATATATTTTACTAATATCTTCGCTATACTCCCCCGGCCCTTACTTTGTTTGCTTAAGACATTTGTTAATGAATTTGGTTGATTAGTGAATTACTCAGCAAGCAGAGAGATAGCAGTTCTGATTGGACAATGTCACATGAACTTACTGCGTTCTGTGCATCATGCAGCATGATCAGCTTTGTTTGTAATGCATGTATGGTGTGCTTGTGTGTGTGCTTGTGCATGGGTGTATGTGTGTGTGTGTGGGTGTGGGTGTGGGTGGGTGCATGTGTGTGTGTGAATGTGTGTGTGTGTGTGTGTGTGTGTGTGTGTGTGTGTGTGTGTGTGTGTGTGTGTTGTAAATGTGTGTGTATGTATGTGTGTGTGTGAGTGTGTGTGTGTGTGTGTGTGGTGTGTGTGTGTGTGTGTGTGTGTGTGTGTGTGTGTGTGTGCATGTGTGTTGTGCATGTGTGTGTGTTTGTGTGTGTGTGTGTGTGTGTGTGTGTGTGTGTGTGTGTGTGTGTGTGTGTGTGTGTGTGTGTGTGCAGGGGGTGGGGAGGATCACCAGGCCTACTCCACTATCCGTACACTGCAGACAGCCGGGCGCAACGTCAGGCTGAAGATCGTCTACTCCCCCAGGTCCACCAGGTCCGCCCTTTCTCCCAAGTCCGCGGTTCCCAAGTCCTCCACCCCACAGCACAGCAGCCGAGACTCTGTGGACTCTCCAGTCACTAGCAGCTCCGGCAGGTTGCACTCCAAGAACAAGGCTGACTCCTCAACAAAGGAGAATGGCTTTGGTGACTACTCCAGCGATGAAGATCACTCTGGGAGCAGTGACGAGGACAATGGTGGACAGAAGGCGTACATGTCTGTGAACTCCTTTCTCAGGCACACAGACAACCCCAAACTGCGGGAGTGGGTCAAACGGAAAGACGCAGAGTACAGACGAGCCAGGAAGGCAGAGCGCAAAAAGAAACGAGAAGAGCGCAATGACAAGATGGTAGAAGATGAACTGAAGACAGCTCGCAGGGAGAAGTCCTCAGAGCGTGTCAAGGAATGGATGCAAGTGAAGCGCAGGGAGGTGGCTCTGCGCCAGAAAGCGGAGCGGCGGAGGATCAGGCAGGAAGCAGAAGAGCAAAAGAAGAGAGCCAAGAGTCAGGAAAGTGTGCTGAGGGGGACCCGCATCGACCGACCCCGAACGGCGCCCACACAGAGGAGCAGCTATGTGCTGATCAAACGGCCAAACTCAGCAGCCAGACTGGACGAGGGCGACGGCAGCACCTCTAAGCCCCCAGACACCAAGTTTGTCTACAAACGGCGTGTGACCGGCAGAGTGCAGCTGATGAAGTTCCAGAATGAAAGGAACGCCCGGGCACGCAGCGCTGACGAGCAGAGGTGTGACGAGCTGTCTGCTGAAGACAGGCAGCAGAAGGCCAAGACGTCCTATGATGCCTGGCTGCTGTCCAAGAAGAAGGAGGCTGTGGAGAAGAAGAAGGAAGCAAAGAAACAGAAGGAAGCCATGCAGTCTGATCCGGAAATGGAGCGTAATATCCCGGAGATGGCGCGACGCCGAATCGAGAGAGTCAAGAATGGAAAAAAGACGCTGGACACAGGATTGCGTGGCAGTTCAGCCGGAGGGGAGGAGAGAGAGACACAGGAAGGAGACAGTCAGGAGAGGGAGGAGAGTGCTGGTGAGCCTAGACCCCCATCCTACCAGTTGGCTGTGAATGGTGTGGCAGCTGCAATGACCACAGCCAATCAGAGGCCTGCTTCTGCCAGGATTCGAACCCTCAAACCTGGCAAAGTCTCCTCTCCATCACGACCCAAGTCTGCCGGTGCTGCCAGGTCCCCCAAGCAGAAGGGGAGTGCTGCCGCTGGATCGTCTGGAGCCTCTCAGTCTGGCCAGTTCAAACTGCCGTTTCCCTGATGAACTGGGTGTTCCTTATCACGTCAAGCGGATGCAGGAAAAGATCTTCCAAGGAACTGACTTCACAGTCAGATGATGGGGAGCGTCCAGAGCCTCAAGGTTGTGCCACAGTGGAGTCAGCTGCCTGCCCCAAAGGGAGCAGCCACAAGTCCAGGTCAGAGCCCAAGACCAGCCTTGTCTTGCTGCAGGAGATCGAGGCTGAAGTCCGACAGTCAGAACAGGTCATTGAGGAGGCCACGCTCATGGCTGTGCAGAGCGCCCTACAAACAGCAGCAGGTGCCAGTGACGATACCTCGGGACAGAACGCTGAAGGGGCTCAGGAAGCTGAACAGTCCAGTGAAGAACCTGGCGAGGAACCTAACCCAGACCATGATCAGGCTGATGTGGATAAGGTTGACGAGAAAGGGGAACATGAAGCCACACAGGAAGAGCAAAGTGAACAGGGTGAAGATGCCCCTGTGGATGAGGGAGACATGATAGAAGACCCAGAGCAGGCAGCTGATGAATCAGGGGCAGGTGAGGCAGAGGAAGATGCCCCTGTGGATGAGGGAGACATGATGGAAGACCCAGAGCAGGCAGCTGATGAAGCAGGGGCAGGTGAGGCAGAGGAAGATGCCCCTGTGGATGAGGGAGACATGATGGAAGACCCGGAGCAGGCAGCTGATGAAGCAGGGGCAGGTGAGGCAGAGGAAGATGCCCCTGTGGATGAGGGAGACATGATGGAAGACCCGGAGCAGGCAGCTGATGAAGCAGGGGCAGGTGAGGCAGACGAAGATGCCCCTGTGGATGAGGGAGACATGATGGAAGACCCGGAGCAGGCAGCTGATGAAGCAGGGGCAGGTGAGGCAGAGGAGGAAGAGACTAATGAGGGAAATAATGGTGATGAAGATGACAAGGAACCTGAGCAAGAAGAGAAGGAAGAAGATGCAGGTGAGGATGATGACCAGGCCCCAGAAGAAACACCAGGTATGGAACCAGAGGACGGACAGCAGGCTGAAGACACACCAATAGAGAATGAGGAAAATATTGAAGATGCGGAGATCACAGAAACAACAGCTGAGGAGAAAGAAGAAGAGGACACTGAAGCAAACGCTGATGATGGGGAAGGATCAGCAGAACCGGCTGAAGAACAAGCCCCTCAGTCAGAGCCACCTGAAGAACCTGCTCAACTGGAGTCGTCTGAGGACAATCAGGCGTTCTGGGACAGTGCAGATGCTGAACAGAAACCCCAAAACGCTGAGTTGGATGCAGAAGATCTCCAAAGGTCGGAGAAACATGTTTCCTTTTGCGAAGAACTGGCCACAGTGTACGAGCCTGGCTCAGTGGAAGGGTTGTCTAGTGTTGAAGGGGAAAGTGGCTTTGCCGAGGAGTCCACAGATGCTGCAGAATGATAATACAGAGACAGTGACACCTTGTTTCAGCTGAATGTGCAAAAGGATTAACTGATAGAAATTCAAATTGTTAGACTTCATTCTAATATGAAATCATACTCCACAGATTGTGATATGAAATCATACAGCACATTTCATTGCAGTAAGCTGCAATGCATTTCCATTGATTTTATTTCTAGGAACTTTACTGTCTTTTTTTTATCAATTTGAATGCTCAATTTTGATTCTTTTTTGCATACAACAAAAGAAAAAATCCAAACATTTGCACCTAATGTTAACATTATAAAATGATCTTGTCTTTATTTACAAGATGCATAGTGTGTGCATACACATATGTTTAATTTTAGACTGATCATTATAATCTAAGCTTTTCTGTCCATTTTCATTGCTGTATATGTGTGTGTATATATATATATATATATATATATATATAAATAGATTGTCATTTTTATGTGCTGTATATATATATATATATATATAAATAAATTGTCATTTTTATTATATGTTTGTTGTTTGCTTTAAATGTCTGACAATTGTCTTTGATGCACTTCAGTGTGCATTTTGTACATGTTCTGATTTACTTATTACTGTGATAAACCATTATCTGATTCGCAACTGTGATAAACGATTTGAACTGCCTGCATTGTCATGTCATTTGTATTTAGAATAACTGCCAGGGTGTCTGTGCGCAGGTCTCCTGTGAGAACAGCAAAATGGAAAGCTAACCAATGTTGGACTGCTTTTTGAGGGTTAATGGTTTTGTTGATCAAGAGTATAGATCAAGCTCATTTTGCTCAACTGCCCTGGTCACACTGTACATACTTTATATAATCGTCGGATCTGTGTATTGTCTGCATTTGTGTGCATGTGCAGATGTATCTGGGAGCACTTTCAAGTGCTATGAATCAATACTAACAAGAATTCTTGGGCCTCTTCAGTGTGAGAGTTGTGTGGCATTGGGCTGAGATGTGCTTCAAGGTCCTCAGCAAGAGACCATCATGAATGGTAGATACAGGTCATCATCACACTGGTGGCCATATCGTAGTGAGAGATTCTGCACGCTATTTTCATTTTTAAACTGGAGGGCAGGACTGAGAGAATTGCCTCCCCTCTGATGTGTGCAGTGAGAACATGCATAGTTTGGGGCTGTACACATTTTTTTTCCAACTCACTCCTGCACATACTGCAGTGCAGCGTATGCTAGAGTAGCAAGTCTGTCTCAGCTTGAAGGCACTCAGCTTGATGTTGAAGATCAGTGTTTTCAAAGCCTTGAGTTGAAGGTGACAAGCTGTGCAGTATTATGATCATGGGTGTTCACCAAGGGTGTGTCCAAGGGCTGGTAGACTCTGTGTACAGCCTGCAGTGTTATGATCATGCGTGTTCACCAAGGGTGTATCCAAGGGCTGACAAACTCTGTGTACAGCCTGTACCCTGTCATGAAGAGCATCAGTTAACAGGTTGAAGATTGGTGTGTATGTGTCTGGGGCTTGCCATCTGCGCAGAACTTCCAGCCGGTGGCAAACAGTATCCCTCTTCGTCACTTGATGGGATAAAGATTGGTGCACATGTGTCTGGGGCTTACTGTCCGTTGACAACTCTCACCAGGTCACAAGGGGCATCCTTCCTCATCACTTGACAGGGACAGGAATTGAGGCATGCACAACTGTGTCCATTCTCTGCCACACCATCTACTGATAACCAGGATTGATTTGAAGTCAGTTGCTTGGCTGAAGAAAGTGGAATCATTAGGTGACAGAACAAAGGGACCTAATTTGGTTAGAATGGTGGTGAATGTGACGGGGAGTGTGGAGTTGCCTCCCTTTATAAAGCACTGCCTCAGCAGAGTGGTGATGAGTTAAGCACACCTCCACCCTGCACTTCACTTGCAAAGTGAACTGCACAGTTTTGAAAACCCCAGAACAGAGGCAACACACTATCCTCTGTCCATGGTGTTTAATGATCAGAAGTGTACCAGCTTGTGTGTGTATGTGTGTGTGTGTGTGCGTGTGTGTGTAAAAGCCCAATTGAGGTCACACATTACATTGTTGCGCTTGATTACTCTTAGCTCTCTGAAATTACACATTTCTGCCTCACTGAACTTCAATTCTTACTCATTGGTCTCTTAGGGGTTGGCAGGTCTGTATCTGTTTCCATCTGGTGTAGGACAGTATCAAAAGGGTGTTCTTTGTATCTGTTTCCATCTGGTGAGGACAGCATTTAAAGGCATATTTTGCATACATGTGTTGATAAATTTGGGATTTTGTCTGCTGGTGTTTGAAGTTCAGGGAGATAAGCAAGACTGAGAATTGCAGGGGTTTCTTGATCTGATCTTGTTTTGAAGGGAAAATGTGGCTTGTGAAACCCATAGTTTGTATTGTTGTATTAATGCGAAACCCATAGTTTGTGTTGTTGTGTTAATGTGAAACCCATAGTTTGTGTTGTTGTGTTAATGTGAAACCCATAGTTTGTATTGTTGTGTTAATGTGAAACCCATAGTTTGTGTTGTATTAATGTGAAACCCGTTGTTGTGTTAATGTGAAACCCATTGTTTGTGTTGTATTAATGTGAAACCCATAGTTTGTGTTGTATTAATGTGAAACCCATAGTTTGTGTTGTTGTGTTAACGTGAAACCCATAGTTTGTGTTGTTTTAATGTGAAACCCATAGTTTGTGTTGTTGTATTAATGTAAAAACCCATAGTTTGTGTTGTTGTATTAATGTGAAACCCATAGTTTGTGTTGTTGTGTTAATGTGAAACCCATAGTGTGTTGTGTTAATGTGAAACCCATTGTTTTGTGTTGTATTAATGTGAAACCCATAGTTGTGTTGTATTAATGTGAAACCCATAGTTTGTGTTGTTGTGTTAACGTGAAACCCATAGTTTGTGTTGTTTTAATGTGAAACCCATAGTTTGTGTTGTTGTATTAATGTGAAACCCATAGTTTGTGTTGTTGTATTAATGTGAAACCCATAGTTTGTGTTGTTGTGTTAATGTGAAACCCATAGTGTGTTGTGTTAATGTGAAACCCATTGTGTTGTATTAATGTGAAACCCATATTTTGTGTTGTATTAATGTGAAACCCATAGTTTGTGTTGTTGTGTTAATGTGAAACCCATAGTTTGTGTTGTTGTTTTAATGTGAAACCATAGTTTGTGTTGTGTTAATGTGAAACCCATAGTTTGTGTTGTTGTATTAGGGAATAAGAGCACATGGGTGTGGTGATAATTGTGCTTTACATGTGATAATTGTCAGTCCCCTCTGCTCCTCCCCCCCCCTCGCCCCTTCAGTCTCACCCCGTCTCACTCTTCTGGGGTTTTTTTGTTTGAAGTATGTGTAGAATATGGGGTTTCATCCAAACTGTTGGGAGAGGCAGTACCTTGCAATATGTGTAGAATATGGGGTTTCATCCAAACTGTTGGGAGAGGCAGTACCTTGCAATGTCTTTGATGTGGGGACACAATAATGGAGGACTAACGTGATCAATCACAGCATCCTGTGAGTAATAGCAAAAAAATATGTCGTGGAACTGGGTATTTATTGAACTTGTGATATGCATTGTACATGATTTTCTGTACAGTGCCCTTCATTTATGTGTCTGAAGCACAAATATTACTGTGTGTGTGTGTGTGTGTGTGTGTGCGTGTGAGAATGTGTGTGTGTGTGCACGCACACTCAGGTGCACATGATTTGTTACATGATTGTGCATAACAGCAGAAAATCTAACCACAGACTAGAGTTCAAAGATCTACAGTTCAACTTCACATCAACACTTGTTTGTCTTTAAATCAGCCATGTGACAAGCAACTCATTATGGTAGAAAGTATGTGAAATGATCTCCATTTTGTCTTTATTGATATGTTTGTATAACTATGTAAAATGCAGTAAGTATGTGTACAGTAAGTATTACCATGCTGCTGTTATGATACATGTTGTTATATAATCTCCACCTTTCTTCGGTGTTAAAGGACTTTGTCCTTGCTGCTGTTTTCAAATGTCATTGTCTTGTATGCCATTGCAAAGAGCACTTACACTTTGTCAGTTCCCTGTCATGACAATGTTTTTCTTTTATTGTTTGCAAAAGGGAGGTAAGTCACTGGTTTCCATGTTCACTTTTGAAAAAGGTCAGTAAAGCAAACTTTTCAGATCGTTTGTTTTTTTAATCAGAAGTTATCTGCTGAATCTGATCATCCATGAGATGAGCGTGACCATATGTATAGCTTTCAATCTGACTCAGATTTTTTTTTAAATTCATGATTTGAAATAAAAGAAAACTTTGCGTAATGTAGGAAGTTGGTAAGACTGAACGGAAAGCAGGAGAGTATAGAATCAAAATTACAACAGGGGAGACAAGTTATGGTAGCTTAGAGAGAAAAAGTTTGATTTATCGTACAACAAGGAGATGTTGAGATGCATGTTTCAACAGGAGGTCGGTTGAACTAATTTATCATACAACAAGATGTTGAGATGCATGTTTTAACACGAGGTTGGATGAACTTGTTTATCGTACAACTAGGAGATGTTGAGATGCATGTTTTAACACAAGGTTGGATGAACTAATTTATCATACAACAGGAGATGTTGAGATGCATGTTTCAACACAAGGTTGGATGAACTAATTTATCATACAACCAGGAGATGTTGAGATGCATGTTTCAACACAAGGTTGGATGAACTAATTTATCATACAACAGGAGATGTTGAGATGCATGTTTCAACACAAGGTTGGATGAACTAATTTATCATACAACCAGGAGATGCTGAGATGCATGTTTCAACATGAGGTCGATGAACCTGTCCTTGCTTCTGCCAGACGATACCTGCTTTGTGTGACAGAGACCTCACTCTGCCATGCAGACTAGATGAAAGATAAAATTCACCACACCTTAAAAGAAAATCTTGGTAAGAGATTTAAAGCTTTGGACATGAAAAAAAAAAGTACAAATGTGATATTCAGATGCTACAGGTTATTTTCTTGATTTTAATTAGAATGGCAGAATTGGGATAAGTTTATGCCCTCAAATTGTGTACACATTTCTTCAACCACTACCCCCCCCCCCCCCCCCCCCCCCCAAGTCATTCCCCCACACTTATGCAGAGTAAGCAGTATTGTGCGTTTGTTATCTGCATGGCAGTGTTGACTACCTTGTAGAGCAGACAGACAGGTCAGACTGCTTGATGTTCACGTTGCCACCCCATCTGAACGGCTCCAATGGCTTGTGCACCTCAGTCTTCAGCTCAGTAGACTGTGACTCGGAATACTGTTGAGTTCAGTTTGTGCACAGAGTGGAAGAAGCCACAAAGGACTATGCTTGTTATGCTCAATCTTGTTATAGCTTCATCAGGTTTATACAGACTAAAGTGTTGGTTGTATATCGTTAGTTCTGGACGATTTTTCTGTTCATCTTTTTTTCCCTCCCCAGTATTTCATGATAGCATGATGCTTGCCAGAGGCAAAGACAGGGTGCCTGCTGTGATTTATAAGAATGTTCTGTGTGTGACTGAAATGATTCATCACGTACAGCCATTGCCCCTGATTCTGGGAAGGTGTGAAATGTATAGACAGAACTGCACTCTCAAGTGGTTTCAGGGATTGACTTGTAAGTGTTGGGATCACAGTGACTAGTATAAACACAGACAGAACAGAGATGAGCAAAAAATTCAATTAATATGGTTTACAAAAATGATTGTACTTTTTTATGTACAGAAATGTAATTATTTCATTGTTAAACTGGAATACTGTTTGAATGATATGGTTCCCTTTTGCTTCTGTTTGAGATAGGCTTTACTGATGCCATAGTGTGATGATTCCTTAGTCGTACATTTTCATGTGAATACAATTGTGTTTGAGACCAGTACCATTGTATTTTCAGTATAGTTTAAGCCTCTATGCTTTCCCATATGTAATTGTGTGTTTAAAGCATCTTAAGTGTGTGTGTTTTGTTTCATGCAAGTTTACTATTTTATGCACAACTTAAGCATGCATATTTTGTCCAGCACAGTCTTTTTTTTTCTTTTTTTTTTGAAGTACAATGCTTGTTTGTCCAATACAACTTTATTTTTATTGGAGCTCAAGCGTGTTTGTTTTGAATAACATCAAGTACATTTTTACCACACTTTAAGCTAGTGTGATTTGTCAAGTGCACCTGTATTTTAAAGACAGTATTAGAGATGTTTTAACCCAATGACTCCAACATAACTTTGTCTGCTCTTATGTCTGCTTCCTGGCCCAAGGGAAATAACTCTGCACAAAACACCCACTCACGGTGTAAGGTGGGGATAGGAGTTGTCCACATCAAAGAATTCACATGGTAAAGGTCAAAGGGACTGCATTTGTTTTGTTTTGTTTTGTCTTGGATCTGTTGTTTTCAAAGCAGGGCACAAAAGATTACAGGTGTATTGATAGGGTGGACTTTCGTTTGTTTTTGCCATCCTGGAGAGAGAGAGAGTAAATAGAGCGAAGGGATTTTGTTTCAGATATCAGCATATTAGATGATGCATTTTTCAGTCTGCTCCCTTGAGAACTTACAGATGAACATGGTGTGTGACAGGGGATTCAACTCTGCTGGTTGCCCTGTAGAGGTGTAGGATGATACTCTGCTGGTTGCCCTGTAGAGGTGTAGGGTGATACTCTGCTGGTTGCCCTGTAGAGGTGTAGGATGATACTCTGCTGGTTGCCCTGTAGAGGTGTAGGGTGATACTCTGCTGGTTGCCCTGTAGAGGTGTAGGGTGATACTCTGCTGGTTGCCCTGTAGAGGTGTAGGGTGATACTCTGCTGGTTGCCCTGTAGAGGTGTAGGGTGATACTCTGCTGGTTGCCCTGTAGAGGTGTAGGATGATACTCTGCTGGTTGCCCTGTAGAGGTGTAGGTTGATACTCTGCTGGTTGCCCTGTAGAGGTGTAGGGTGATGCTCTGCTGGTTGCCCTGTAGAGGTGTAGGGTGATGCTCTGATATGAAGCCAAGATCAGCGCTTTGATGTGTTGGGGATTATTTTGATTGACCAGAAAACCCACAGGTCATCTTAAAGCTGGAATCAGTGGGGAAATAATTTCAAAATTGTTTATAAGGCTTTGCCGACAGTCGTAGACAAACGAATCACAAGACAAAACATGATGTGATTCAACTTCTTAAGTCTTCTTCAAGCAAGATACACAACACTCAGGGCAATTAAAATGAACGAGCAGTCACTTACCTTCATCCAATTTGGCACAAGATGGGCGTGGAATCAGTGGAAGAAAAGCATTAGCTAAACAACTGCTTGAGAGTGGCTTTTGAAGTTTAAAGATAACGAACTTGCTTCAAAATCCACAATGCTCTGATTGATGGGTGATTGTGTGGCCACAGTGCTCTGATTGATGGGTGATTGTGTGGCCACAGTGCTCTGATTGATGGGTGATTGTGTGGCCACAGTGCTCTGATTGATGGGTGATTGTGTGGCCACAGTGCTCTGATTGATGGGTGATTGTGTGGCCACAGTGCTCTGATTGATGGGTGATTGTGTGGCCACAGTGCTCTGATTGATGGGTGATTGTGTGGCCACAGTGCTCTGATTGACGAGTCATGGTGTGGAAAAAAGTTAAAGAAATGAAAAACTGCTATAAAAGTCAGTCATACCCTATAAAGCTACAAACTGATTTTCCTTCTGCTTTGGATAAAGCTGAAGCTTTTTCTGGTTTATTTTCAGCTTGTAGTCGGTCTAAAAATCTTCAGCCAGAAAGCCTTCATCACAGAAACAATGAGGAACAAAAAGATGATTACATGGCTCCTTCACAAGAAAACGAACATTTCCTGAACTCACCTTTACTGTTGTCAGAACTAACAGAAGCATTAGATTCTATCCCTTCACATGATTCAGAGAAATTAACATTTTCATCTGATTTGAGATTTTACGGAAGAAGAATTTTTAACAAAGTTTCTGGTTCATTTGTAGACGATGTCATTTAACGAGATGTGTGAAGTTTTTTTTTTTTTTTTTTTTTTTTTTTTTTTTTTATAAATGACTGGTGAGTTGATTTTAACGTGGTGACAGCCCTGATGTGGCCCTCTGCGGTCGGCTGGGCTATAAGCAACATTATCTTATCTTATCTGTTGGCCTTGATGGAGTGTCCTATCAACTCATGAGACATTTACCTTCTTCGTGGAAAGTATTACTGCATTCATTATTCCAAAAATGTTGGATTAATGGCACTATTCCAAGAATCTGGAAAAGTTCGGTAGTAGTCCCAGTACTCAAGGAAGGTAAACCGAGGACATCTTTACATAGTTACAGACCCATAGCTCTAACCTCTCATGCTGGTAAACTTTTAGAAAAAATTATTCAAAACGACTATTGTATTACTGTGAAAAAAAATGGCGTGATTCCTGTTCAGCAAGCGGGCTTTCAAAAAGGTCGTTGTACCACAGACCATTTAGTAAAACTGACCAGTCACATTAAAAAACAATTCTCCTGCAGAAAAAGTACTTTGGCTACATTTTTTTATGTCAAAAAAGCCTATGACTGCGTGTGGCACGCAAGGCTACTTTTCAAATAAAAAAATGTTGGTATTTCTGGGAGAATGTTTGATTACATTAAAAGCTTCCTAACAGAAAGAAGCATATGTACACGAATTGGAAGAACTTATTCATCCTTTAGGAATGTAGATATGGGTATTCCTCAGGGATCAGTTATTGCTCCCATGTTGTTTACAATCCTAATCCATGATCTTCCCAAATCTATGTCAAATGCTACGCATGTAGTTCAATATGCAGATGATATTGCTATTTGGATTAACTGTACATTAAGGAAACATTCAAATAAAAGAACAATAAACTTTGTACAGAAGATGTACCAAAAGGAATTGGATAGATTATCTATGTCTATGAAGAACAACGGATTAGAACTATCTGGAGAAAAAACATGTCTTATGTTGTTTAACAATGGTGAGAACTCAAAGGTGCTACGCTTGCTTTTGCTAGATGGTCAGATTCTAGAATATAAACAAAAAGTTAAATTTCTGGGGTATTTTTAACCCCGAAGCTGAACTGGAAAACACATATTGAAAATTTGATTGATAAAACAAGAAAAAGATTGAACGTTCTTAAAATAATATGTTGTCAACCATGGGGTCAGGACTGTCATACACTTTTACATCTATACATCTCGTTAGTCCGATCGAAATTGACATATGGGCAGGAAGTGTATTTCTCTGCACCTAATTCTCTTTTAAAGAGATTGCAAAGCTTGGATAGTAAGGCCATGAAATTAGCTCTGGGAGTTCCAGTTCATACAAACATTATAAATGTTATAAAGAAACAAATATCTTACCACTTAATGAGAAGCGAATATTGGATGTGTCCAAATATATTGTCAGAAGTCTTTCTGTTGAAAATTCAGTTACTGAAGAAATACTGATGGATTCCAGTAAAGATTTTCCTAAGAGTTCGAAAAACATATCATACATCCAACCAATTAGAAACTACACATCTGACTTTATGTCACATTGTAATATTGATATTACTGCTATACCAAAATTTCCTGCGGTACCTTCAATGCCTCCTTGGGAGCACCTAAACGCTTCTTTGATTACGAATACACGTGTTAAAGAAAAGTGATAATGTAAATATCTTAACAACTGTAGTTCGTGAACATTTAGAAAACAGCTATCCAAATCATTTAAAAGTGTTTACAGATGGGTCGGTAATGGAATCCTCTGACAGTGGTTCTGGCTTTATAATACCAACTTTAAATGTCAGGAAATCATATCATTTAGGAAAGGGGTTTTCAATTTATACCTCAGAATTATATGCAATACTGAAGGCTTTGATGTACATATATGATACACCAATTGCTTTATATAAAATCCTATTGTGTGTTGATTCCAAATCTGTTTTGCAATCACTAGAGCGTTGGGACTGCAAAGCTAGAAAAGATTTGCTTTTTGAAATAAAGCATGTATTGCATTGTTTCATAAACTCTAGGTATAAGAATTGATTTTTGTTGGGTCCCATCTCACTGTGGTATAAAGTGGAATGAAATAGCAGACAGTCTTGCAAAAGAAGGAGCAAATAGAAACGCTGAAAATTTAACCCAAAGTCCTTAGATTTGTCCTCTTGTGAATTAATCCAAATTATGGAAAAGTACATACATAAGCAGAATTTTAGTAAAAAAGTGACTACTTTACCATCGTGCCCTAGGCACATGTTAGATTAATTCATAAATTAAGGCTGAATACCTGGAACACTAAATATTCTCATGGTATTACTTGTGTCTGCGGAGAAAACATTTCCGTACGTCATCTTTTGTTTGAATGCTCAGTGTTGACCTCACTCTATCAGGAGGAAGGTATTGAGATGAATAACTTTGATAATGTCAATACTGTCTTATATGGTTCATGTGTTGCTGAAATTGCCATGGTTATTTCGCAGTAACAGGTTGCAAAACTTTTATAAAGATCGCAACTTTGTGTACCTTTAGGGTATTTCACTTATGTAAATATGCATATGTCAGATGTGGGTTTGAAAGAACTAGATAAGTTGAGTGAGTGTAAAAGGTTGGTTTTTTTTTGTTTTTTTTTTTTTTAAAACAAGTGTCTAATATCATCTGACGATGAAAAGACATTAAACAAACCTCTGAACTGAACTGAACTGAAGTGTGGCCGAACCCTAGAGGACAGCAGAATCCTTGGTATGTCAGTGTTGGCTGCCTTCATGATGGGCAGAAAGCCCCAGTTCAGCTGTGTCTGTTGGTGATGTTGTCAAGGCCTCTGTCATGATCTGCTGGTGATGTTTGTCAAGGCCTCTGTCATGATCTGCAGGTGATGTCAAGGCCTGTCATGATCTGTTGGTGATGTTGTCAAGGCCTCTGTTATGATCTGTTGGTGATGTTGTCAAAGCCTCTGTCATGATCTGTTGGTGATGTTGTCAAGGCCTCTGTCATGATCTGCTGGTGATGTTGTCAAGGCCTCTGTCATGATCTGTTGTCAAGGCCTCTGTCATGATCTGTTGGTGATGTTGTCAAGGCCTCTGTCATGATCTGTTGGTGATGTTGTCAAGGCCGCTGTCACGATCTGCTGGTGATGTTGTCAAGGCCTCTGTCATGATCTGCTGTTATTCTCATCAGTGCTGTGCCAGCTATCACTTTTGTTATTTCAGTTTCCACCAGACCACACCGTCAGTCTGTCTAGAGAGTCCACTGCTGGTTTGTCATGGAGAGAAGTGGCTTGTGTCTCTCTGTTTTCCTCTCTCTGTATGCAAACAGTGTCAGAGGATTGGAAAGTGCACAGATATATTTTAAGATCTGCACTATACAAGTACTCCTGTTAAATGTATGTATGTATGCATGGTATGTATAAAATATGGGATGATGATGATGAAAAGTACCCACTGAACAGTACTAAATGATGAATGTTGCGTAAATATTGACTGTTTGTGGATTGTAAAAGCACAGTACACTTGATGAGCAGAAGTGACAAAGCAAGTCTCTAAATTATTTTCATGTAACCTTTCTTGTTGATTTCTATCATCACAGCTATTAGCAAGCTGAACGCTGATAGCTAGGCCTGTTATCAACCTAATGACCCCATCACTTGAAGATTGCTTTGATTTCAATCTTAGCACACAAACTAATGCAGACAAAATTCAATACAAACTGTGCCACTTTTGATTGTAAAGTTACACAATGATGAAAAGGGCATTACTCAGGTGTGAGCCTACTGTCCATAGTTTGTTTAACTTTCACTTGATGTTGGTACATACATTTTCAATGTTCATTCCCATTTCTCTTCTTTAGATATACTCATGTACACCCATGGCTTTTTTTTCTTCGAGTTATGTGTAAATTTACATTCAGGAAGAAATTCCAAAGAATATTTTCTTACCTGCAACTGCTGAACTTATAATCAACTTGTGCATTTTGCTATAAATATTTTTTCTCAAAACCTTTGGTTGGTATATATCCAAGAGATACATGGTATTTTATGTTTTTCAAGAATATGCTGTTCAACTGTACTGGCTTTTATGTTGTTTTGAGTGGCATATTTGTTTTTTGCTTGATGTTTGTGATATTGCTTGCACACGGTTGTCAACAAACATGCAAAGAAGGCTAATCAGAAATCAACTCTTCTGTGTATCTACAGCATTTTTTCCCCTGATGTTTCTACAGCATTTTTTGCACAGTGATATCTACAGTCTGCTTTGCAGCATGCGGCTACATAAAAGATGTAGCTGTTTTTGTATGCATACAAGATTGCTCAATTTACATGTATGTTTTCATTTTTTTTTTTAGGCATGCATTTTGCTGGGAGTGTATATGCAGATTTGTATCTGGTTGAATTGTTAAATCTTTGAACTTTTTTTTTTTTTTTTTCATCTTATGTGAAAAATTCCGTCCAATATGCAGACCTTCTCTTGTTCCCTCATTTTTTGCTTACTTCCTTTCAGGCGTGCATCCTCTGACCTTGAATGCCTTGCTGCACTCATGTGTGATTTCATTTTGACTGAGCCACCTCTTGACTGCTTCACACCACCACCGTCCCCATCACCTCCACAAAGAATGATGCTATGAATTTATGCATTCTTAATGTGAAAGATGCACACAGCTATTCTACATAAGAAAATACATGCTTACTGCTGTTCTTATGAGAAAATTCAGCGTGACATTTCTGTTAGTGTGTGTGCACAACATTTGTCGTTTTTGTTGTTGTTTTTCATGTGTATACAGATATTCTTATACAACAGTTTTTTTTGGTGCACATATTTTATTTTTGCCCCCAAATTAGAACAGACATATGCAACTCTTTCCATACTAAAGCTAGGGTGTATAGACAGTTGTGTTTAGATGAAAGTACATCCATTGATTTTTTCTTTCATTTTTACATAAAAAGCACTGGGCATACAGATTTTATTTTCAGTGAAGGTATTTCTCCACTGATTTTTGTTCTTAAATTTTGATTTTGCTAGGTTTCTTACAGTACTTTGTTCTTGTTGTCTGCTTGTTCTTGTTGTCTGCCTGATGTTTTAGTTCACTGTTGTAGCATTGTACAAAATTCAGCAGGTGCTCCTCATTGCTGTTGCCTTAATTGATTGTGATCATGTCTTTGTAGTGTCAAGCTGTAAGAATGTGGAATCAGAGCCAGATCACCAGTAATCTCCCTTTGCATGGAGGACAGGAAAGCTGTTCTGCAGTAGACTGTTGTAGAGCTGTGTTGCGTTCAGGTCTTGCAGTCCTCTGACAGGTGAACTTTGACATCAGGTCATTTTCCTTGCATATGAAAGATAACCATCCATGGTTTACAGGGCTTACAAATGGAACGGCTTCAGATGAAGGATGCGGTGTGTGATGTGAAAGAGGTCATGACAAACAATGGGAGATGGAGACTTGATCTATTTGCCGGGTCTCCCATCCCATGGAAGTGACTGACCGATAGTGACTAGCACATCGCTCCACCGCAACCATCAGAGGATTGTCTCCCATCCCATGGAAGTGACTGACCAATAGTGACTAGCACACCGCTCCACCGCAACCATCAGATTGTCTCCCATCCCATGGAAGTGACTGACCAATAGTGACTAGCACATCGCTCCACCGCAACCAAAAGGTCAGAACGGGCCATGCTTAGTCAGAGGATTGTTTTCTGCATTCTGAACTGTTTCTCCCTCTTCACGCCTTATTTTTCCTTCTTGTTAAGGGAGCCATGCTCGATTATTGAGGTGGTGGATGCTGGTTGTGTCTCCATCGCCTGAAGTCCTCTAAAACAGTTGAGTTCTGTATAGTAAGTATGCTGTGATGTTCTGTGTGTATACAGTCTCCAGGGGGTTTCAGGTTCAGGTATATCTGGACACATGCTGAACTGGGAGGGTCATCAGAATTTCCATTTTGGTGGGAGTTGGAAATACTTCACCATAGTATGCAGCTGGGATTGGAACTCTGAACCTTCAGGATGAAATGACTTTTTGTCTGTCCTTCCTGTCAACCTTCAGGATGAAATGACTGTATGGCTGTCATTCCTGTCAACCTTCAGGATGAAATGACTGTATGGCTGTCATTCCTGTCAACCTTCAGAATGAAATGACTTTTTGTCTGTCCTTCCTGTCAACCTTCAGGATGAAATGACTGTATGGCTGTCATTCCTGTTAACCTTCAGAATGAAATGACTTTTTGTCTGTCCTTCCTGTCAACCTTCAGGATGAAATGACTGTATGGCTGTCATTCCTGTTAACCTTCAGAATGAAATGACTTTTTGTCTGTCATTTCTGTCAACCTTCAGGATGAAATGACTGTATGGCTGTCATTCCTGTCAACCTTCAGGATGAAATGACTGTAGGGCTGTTATTCCTGTCAACCTTCAGAATGAAATGACTGTATGGCTGTCATTCCTGTCAACCTTCAGGATGAAATGACTGTATGTAGGTCATTCCTGTCAACCTTCAGGATGAAATGACTGTATGTAGGTCATTCCTGTCAGTGAGACAGCTGATTCAGTGACACTATGATCCTTTTGATCCTGCATTATGATGAATATCATCCTTTAGATCATTTACTGTTTGTAATATTTATATTGGAGTCTTTTGATATTAGGGTATCCTCTTTCTGATGGTGAAATATTGTATACTGATGCAGATCACTCCCACTCTTCAGACACGAGATAAATGGACTTTTATTGTTTCATAGTATGCAAGTCTGATCATTCAAATTTTTGTCAAATTTCATTTTCATAATGACCTACTTTTTCCAACTTTGTTCATTTTAAACAATATATAGATTCGAACAGTAATGTAATACTGAACTTTGATCTCAACGTTTTTAACGTTCGCTTGAACATCATTATGGATATGACATACCATTGCATATGTTTTAACTATCTCAATTATTCAGATATTCCTGTAACTGAAAACAGTTATGTAAATATGTCACCGATTATTCTACCAACTCCCAAGTGTTGGGAATTAATTGGTCTGTTTTTCTTTTTTAAAACTATTTTTTATACTTCTTTCATGTTCACGTTGCTTTGGAAAACACATCATGATGTTAACAGTGACCAAAAAAAAAAAAAAAAAAAAAAAACCATCCAACATGAATTTTTACAGATAGAATGGCAGTTAATGGTCGATTAGATTGTGGCTTTCGTGTTGAACATGGAGACATACAAGCATGATTGTTCTCGGTCCATCTGAAAGTTAATGGTTGATTAGATTGGGTGGCTTTCATGTTGAACATGGAGACATACAAGCATGATTGTTCTTTGTACATCTGAATGATGCAACTGGAAGAGTGAAGATCTGATACTGGACTTTATGGCTGTTATTTATTTTGTTAAAATATTTTTCTCTGAGTCAGGTGGGAATTTTCCTGTCCTTTCTGAGAAATGAGGAGATCGATTGGTATTGATACAAAAAATGCACAGTCACACTCTATTTGCTCAATGAATATGGATTGATGATTGATGTTTTGAACAGTACTAAGATGGATGTGTTTCTCATGAGGTTTCAGTCTGTTAATGTAAAAAAGATGTGTGTACTGTTAAAAGTTGAGGTGGTGGAAACAAAACTTCAGTCATTATTTCACATCGGAAGTACATAGGATTTTGTTTTGTTTTGTTTTCATCTGTTAATAGACATTAGTTGAGCATGTATTCTGTCAATGTGCACAAATGATTCGACTCTTACAGATGGAAAAAGAAGAGGAAATATCTGAGCTTTTCCCCCCACGGCTTGCTGAATGCCAGCATCTGCATAGGTGCATACGAGGGCCACCCCATAAGGTCTTGGATGCACAGAAACCACTGACGTCATAATTTCAATTTTTATATCATCATCACAAGCGATGTCATAATAGCTATGACACAAAAAATAATAAAAACCGTACATGCAATAACGTCTGTGTAATCTCCAGCACCCCTGTTCTTCTTCCGCCCTCTGATAACTCTAGAATTGCCTCCATTGGTCAGAAGAAAAAACGTTGGTTGGTCAAGGCAGCAGTTTTTAAACAACAGAGAAACCATAAAGGCATGATTTATCTTGCTATATATTTCATTATTTCTCTTGAAAGAGACATACTGACAAAACATGATGATCCTACTGTAGATTATATGATTTTTTGTTAAACTGATAGAGCTAATAATGGCTTGGTTATCTTCGCATAAGATTTACAGCTTATTTAGAAAAAGATATTTCTGTTAAAGGATTAATTATCTTGCTATAGATGTTCTAATCAGAAATAATGCTACTGTAGGCTGGATTATTTTGGTAAGAATTTAATGGCTTTCTTACAATAGAAATAGTTTTAAACCTTGATCATCATGCAGTAGATTTGAAGAGCATATTTTAAAAGGGATAGTACTAACAAGGTTATAGTTCTAACAAGACTTATCTTGCTGTAGATTTCATGATAAAGATCTCCTAGCATTCTTCCCATAGTTTCATCTGATTCGCCATTATATGCATTTTTGTTTTGTTTTATTTTTAATAAACTTATCATTGGAAACAGTGTTGTGTCTCTTTGTGTCTGTGGTGCAAAAATAACAGAGAATTCTCTCTCTCTCTCTCTCTCTCTCTCTCTCTCTCTCTCTCTCACACACACACACACACACACACACACACACACACACACACACACACACAAATGAAACAAAATGACATTTTATTTTACCAGGGTTATGAGATAAGCATATGAATGTTTTAGTCCACCCAGTTTTTTGGCAAAAGGAAAAAAACAACAAATTACATATCAAGGCAAATACACAAAAGAGCAACAAAGAATGGCAAGATCGTACACAGTTCAATACAAATAAGTTGCTGTCTATACACCACTGACAAATGACTGCAATAGCAAAGTGTGTTAACATTGGGTACAGAGAGAGAGAGAGAGAGAGAGAGAGAGATTACTGAATAAGACCAAGGTCACATATGAAGAGATGTGACCAAACATTATTACCATAATGCACGCACAAAAGAGAAAGAAAAGCAAACATTATTGCATGGCAAACAGTTTCATTTGCACACATTAAAAAAAATGTGCATTCATTTGATCATGGCAAACAGAGGCATTCATAAACATGATAAAATGTGGTATTGATTTGATCATCTGTCAAGATGAATACATTTGTCTTCTTATGCGCTTTGGGCTCTTGCGAGGTAAAACGCTCTATAAATATCCTTTTACATTACATTACATTACATTACATTAAAGGACAGAATTCTTGATTGTGCATTCATTTTTAGCATCCGTTAGTAGCTTTTGTTTAAATCAATTTGAAATGCTATAAACGTGGATGAACTAAATGATGTCTTGGATCCTGAAATGCCAGACAACAAACTACAAAATGAATTTCAGCCACACCGACAGCTTTACATAGTCTGTTGTTGTGTTTTCTGTATACTGTTTATGTATCCAAAGCAATAAATCATCCAGTAGATACACCAAACCAACATTCTGTCTTGGAATATACCTATTTAAATACAGTATTTTACACAGCTCCAACCACAAGATCATTAAATTCTTTTGTTCGGGTGCCGAATATGAGAAGATAAGTGCTTTCACATTCTTTGTTTTCACAGTCCTAAATGTTATTTGTTTTTGCCTGAAGAAGACTTAAGAGGTGGAAATGCATTGTGTCTTGTCCTGTACTTTGTTTGTCTATGTCCTTGGTGGTAACTAACACCCTTTCTTTCTAAGTTTTGACCTTGCCATCAATCAACCACTTTTTGAGCTCTTTTGCCATGGAACCTATTCAACCCAAGCATTAATTTTCCCACACATAAAGGAAACCATATATGTACTTAAAATATTTATACTATGGATGCGAGAGCGACAGCAAGGTGAGAGAAAGAGGAGTGGTGCTGTTTCAGCCCAGCTGACAGAGAAGGCCAAATTAGAGCTGGGCTGGAAGCAAGTTAAAATCAGAATGAAGGAAGAGAGAAGCACAGCCTTATGGGCAGACAAAGACATTAACTAGTCTCTACTACAAGCATATTCTGAAATGTACATCTCCTTTTTATTTCTTTTGTTTGTTTTAAGTTTGTTTTTTGTTTGATTCATGTAAGTCCATTATCATGTATGAATTTGATGGGTGTACCATGATGGGTGTACCATGATGGGTGTACCATGATGGGTGTACCATGATGGGTGTACCATGAGGTGTACGATGGTGTACCAGCCTGATATTTCTTTACCTTGTCTGCACTTGAAATCCAAAGTCTCTCCTCCCCCCACCACATCATGCCATTCCTTCTTCCTCCCCCCACCACATCATGCCATTCCTTCTTCCTCCCCCACCACATCATGCCATTCCTTCTTCCTCCCCCCACCACATCATGCCATTCCTTCTTCCTCCCCCCACCACATCATGCCATTCCTTCTTCCTCCCCCCACCACATCATGCCATTCCTTCTTCCTCCCCCCACCACATCATGCCATTCCTTCTTCCTCCCCCCCACCACATCATGCCATTCCTTCTTCCTCCCCCACCACATCATGCCATTCCTTCTTCCTCCCCCACCACATCATGCCATTCCTTCTTCCTCCCCCCACCACATCATGCCATTCCTTCTTCCTCCCCCCACCACATCATGCCATTCCTTCTTCCTCCCCCCACCACATCATGCCATTCCTTAGCAATGAATGTATTGTAACCCAGGTTCCTAAACGCACAGACCCAGACCACAAATAACCAAAACTCTGACTGTACGATTATACTCCAATTTTTATTAACAATTTAAATAGACAAAAATCCCAAGCAACAATATTAACCTAAAACATGGCTGATTCAATTTTAAGGTGATAAGTGACAAAAGAACTTCAGGTGGTGACAGAGAGAAGAAACGAGTGGGCAACTCAAAAGGGGCACTGCAAAAGAATACAAAACATAAAAATCTGCACGGGACTATGTGCGAAAAACACAAATAATAACAATGGCCAAACCAAAAGCCATCAAAGGCCTTCAGCAACATCTCAACTGGAAACCCAATGAGGACAATGCTCACAATAAAGTAGTAGTGATCTATCAAACTCAAATCC
>CM031616.1:74620782-74635782 GCA_018398815.1 Conus ventricosus
TGTGATGCTTGACTATGTTGAATAAAACGGTCAAGTATAGGCACAAGTATAGGTTTGGATGGTAAGCCAGAACCTGTGGTGTACTAAGGGGCAGTCAGCCTGGCAATATATGTGCCAGAAAACCCTGGTTCTTCTGGTCAGAACTCAAGATACGGCTTAACTCTTTCAACCCTTTAACTACAGCCTAGGCAGCTTCTCCTGTTCTGCCAGTTTGGACTGATCAGCCTGAACAGAGACTTCACTTGCACTCTCATATCTCAAAATTGGTTTTATTGACAGGCTAACAATTTAAAAGGGTTATTGCAAAATGATGTGCACATCAGTTATAAGTATTCATATTATATGATACTCTTACAAACTTTTGATGCTTTAACAAATAAAAGCATTAATTGTTCTTTGCATTACTCTGCTTTCTAATGTAAGCTTAAGAAACATACTAATCGTTCTGGTTAATCAGCTGAAAGTTGCTGCCTAGATGGAAGAAAGCTCTGTGCAAGTTATGTCCCTTTCCTATCAGTTTAATGCATTTTTTAATAGATAAGTTGGTCTGAATGAAGGAGTTACGTCACCGGAATCCTGTTTGGGCACAGGCTGAGAATGGTGTTCAGTGGCGTCCATACAGTGTTGTGCCATAGTATTGAATGGGTTGATCTGTGGATGGTAAGTGCCGGTGTCTGTGACTCCTAGACCTGGTTCATGCTGAATACATTATGAAAGAAGACTGCAGTAGAGAACCGTGGTGGCACAGCAGTGCCAAGCCAAGATGAGTGTCCAAGTCATCTCAGAGTCATTCTTGTGGTGACCTTGGCTTTACTTCCTTCATTCAACATCTGTGCTGTGAAGTGTTCATATCTAAATCTTTACTGTCTACAGATTCTCAGGACTGCCTTTAGAGATTTATCATGACAGCCTTTCTTTGATAACTGAACATCTGCACACTTCATATTGTGATCAGCAGGAGGGTTACTAGGAAGTGATACCAGAATCATTTGAAATAGGAAAGCTACTGTATACCAGGAAAATGAATCCACAGCAAGTTCCATAGGAGTATTGTCTCTGATTCTTAACAGTATAGTCTTGACAAATGCTTGAGAATTGCAAACGCTTGATCAGCACCAGAAGGCATCTGGTATTTATGTGTACAGGGAGATAATGTGATGGAGAGTATAGCATCCTTGTAAAGGGACACAATGTGATGCAGTAAAAACATTGATCTAAAATGGTCCTAAGTTTTCATGGAAGTAAATCACACCAAGGTAAAGATTCCTAAGTTTGAATACACATCTTCATTGTTGGTCTTATTTCTTCTTAATACAAATAAAATCATACAACGACCACACTTCAAGATGAACATTTCAGGACAGTGTGTAAAATTTATCATATCAAAAATCACTCCAGGTAAGCTTTTCAACAAACACCATTTTTGTCAACAATACACAAGTTTCCGTCAGCTGAAAACCACACAAACAATGAAACGTTGTGCACCTGGTCTTCCTTATCATGTCCACAAAGTGGGTGTAAGTCAAGAGAGTATACAAACCAAAGGTCGGATCATTGACTTTGAAATCTCGGTGATTGATACCCACCCGGGCAGTGGTGAAAACCCCACTGTGGTGGGTGTACATGGAATTCCGGGATCTGCGACTGACTTTGAGCCATGCATCCAGAGACTGGCGGAGAACAATGTGCGTTTCATTGGACCCACGTTTCCTGGTAATGTTTCTTTGGCTTTCATTTCATATTGTTTCTTCTTCCTATCTTCTTCCTATTTGTATCTGTTAACAGCCATGGAGTTGATGAAGCTTATTATAAGTTATAGATGTGAGTGTGTGTGTGTGTGTGTGTGTGTGTGTGTGTGTTTGTATATCTGTGTGTGTGCGTATCTGTGTGTCTGTGTGTATGTATGTGAGTGGACAGGTGTGTGGGTTGGAGTGTGTGTGTGGACATGTGGTCTGACTCTGAAAGGGAGAGATATGAAGTTTAAAACAGATTACTGAAAAAGACCCCCCCCCCCCCCCCCACCCACCCCAAGTCACTTGCTCTAATAATATTCATAGTTTAAAATGAAAGATACTTGTTTTTTTGTGCGCGCGTGCACACACACGCACGCACGCACGCACGCACGCACGCACGCACGCACGCACACACACACACACACACACACACACACACACACACACTGACTGGTGAGTTGATTGTAACGTGGTGACAGCCCTGATGTGGCCCTTTGCGGTCGGCTGGGCTATAAGCAACATTATCTTATCTTACACACACACACACATACACACACATGCACGCACACACATGAGTGTGCTCATGCACTGGCACACATTCTTGGACATAGAAATCTGGACATTATGTACTCTCTTTCTCTGTCCTCTCTCTCTCTCTCTCTCTTTTGCTCCAGTCCTATGTTTAAAGACATTAATAAACCTGTTAGTGTACTGTTAGTCCAAAGCCTCAAGAGGCTTTAAGGAAAAAGGAAAAAAGGATAATATTGCCTTGCCTTGTCAGTGCACGATATGAAAGTGTAGGCCATACATTTAAGTACAATTTGTAGATTGTACATTGGTTTTGATGTGCTTGCCATTGTCATTGAAAAAAATTCTCCCTTGCATTGTTTTAGAAATTAAAAGAAAGAAAGAAAAGACAGAAAATGTGATGATGTATTGTGGTTTACCTACAGTAAAAATATTTTACTTTTTTTTTCCTCAAGGATCTGAAACAAGTGAGATCGATTCATGGAAGCTGTATCACTTGGACTACTCCTGTAGCGGTTTGGCATCTATTGTTCTGCAGGTTCTGGACAAACTTGGGGTGGACAGGTAAGACCATTGAAGATTTTTCACATCAGCTGCAGGTGAGGAGATACATATCACATTTGAAAATTGGAAAGTATGTACAGAAAAGCCTGAAAGTATGAGTTTTATTTACTGATATTGTCCCATGACATTGAGTTATTGTAGAGGAGCTCTGAATTGTTGTAGGGAGCTGTGAGTCATAGGGCAGCCATGAGTTGTTGTAGGGGAGCCAAGGGTAGTTGTTTAGGAGCTGTGAGTTGTGGGTGAGCTGTGAGTAGTTGTTTGGGAGCTGTCAGCAGTTGTAGGGAGCTGTGAGTTGTAGGGGAGGCATGGGTAGTTGGTTAGGAGTTGTGAGTTGTGGGTGAGCTGTGAGTAGTTGTTTAGGAGCTGTCAGTAGTTGTAGGGGAGCCATGAGTTGTTGTAGGGGAGCCATGAGTTGTAGGGGAACTGTGAGTTGTAGGGGAGCCATGGGTAGTTGTGGGTGAGCTGTGAGTAGTTGTTTAGGAGCTGTCAGTAGTTGTAGGGGGGCCGTCAGTTGTTGTAGGGGAGCTGTGACAACTGCTTTGGCAGTCAGGGGTCTCAGCAGTCCTCTCCTCAATCATGAGCAACAAGCTAGAGGTGTTGTAATTTTCCATTCCTGGATGTTGACCAATCAGAACTTCTTTGGTCTGCCTCAGGAATGTCCACTTTTGACTGTACCCTGCAGAATGGTCCTGGACTGGTCGTCATGAAGAAGTGCATGCCTGTAACAGGGAAACTGATGGCAGTTGATGACTGCTGGAAGAGGTTCATTGATGACTGCAGGGAGAGGTTCATTGATGACTGCAGGGAGAGGTTCATTGATGACTGCAAGGAGAGGTTCATTGATGACTGCAGGGAGAGGTTCATTGATGACTGCGGGAGAGGTTCATTGATGACTGCAGGGAGAGGTTCATTGATGACTGCAAGGAGAGGTTCATTGATGACTGCAGGGAGGTTCATTGATGACTGCAAGGAGAGGTTCATGGGGTAGTCCTTTGACTTTCAGTATCAGAAATATCAAGAGACATTGATTCTACATGGTCATTTACATTGTATGAGATGAGGGGAAGCACTGATTCTACATGGTCATTTACATTGTATGAGATGAGGGGAAGCACTGATTCTACATAGTCATTTACATTGTACGGGATGAGGGGAAGCATTGATTCTACATGGTCATTTACATTGTATGAGATGATGAGTAGCATTAACTCTACATGGCCATTTACATTGTACGAGATGAGGGAAAGCATTGATTCTACATCTAGTCATTTACATTGTATGAGATGAGGAGAAGCATTGATTCTACATGGTCATTTACATTGTATATGAGATGAGGAGTAGCATTGACTCTACATGGTCATTTACATTGTATGAGATCAGGAGTAGCATTAACTCTACATGGTCGTTTACATTGTATGAGATGAGGAGTAGCATTGACTTTACATGGTCATTTACATTGTATGAGATGAGGAGAGGCATTGATTCTACATGGTCATTTACTTTGTATGAGATGAAGAGAAGCATTGATTCTACATGGTCATTTACATTGTATGAGATGAGGAGTAGCATTGACTTTACATGGTCATTTACATTGTACGAGATGAGGAGAGGCATTGATTCTACATGGTCATTTACATTGTATGAGATGAAGAGAAGCATTGATTCTACATAGTCATTTACATTGTATGAGATGAGGAGAAGCATTGATTCCACATGGTCATTTACATTGTATGAGATGAGGAAAGGCATTGATTCTACATGGTCATTTACATTGTATGAAATGAGGAGAGGCATTGAATCTACATAGTCATTTACATTTTACGAGATAAGGAGAGGCATTGAATCTAGATAGTCATTTACATTGTATAAGATGAGGAGAAGCATTGATTCTACATGGTCATTTACGTTGTATGAGATGAGGAGAAGCATTGATTCTACATGGTCATTTACATTGTATGAGATGAGGGAAAGCATTGATTCTACATGGTCATTTACATTGTATGAGATGAGAGGAAGCATTGATTCTACATAGTCATTTACATTGTATGAGATGAGGGAAAGCATTGATTCTAAATAGTCATTTACGTTGTATGAGATGAGGAGAAGCATTGATTCTACATGGTCATTTACATTGTATGAGATGAGGAGAGGCATTAATTCTACATGGTCATTTACATTGTATGAGATGAGAGGAAGCATTGATTCTACATAGTCATTTACATTGTATGAGATGAGGGAAAGCACTGATTCTACATGGTCATTTACATTGCATGAGATGAGGAGAAGCATTGATTCTGCATGGTCATTTACATTGTATGAGATGTGAGGCTGATGGTCATTTACGTTGTATGAGATGAGGAGAAGCATTGATTCTACATGGTCATTTACATTGTATGAGATGAGGGAAGCATTGATTCTACATGGTCATTTACATTGTATAAGATGAGGGAAAGCATTGATTCTACATGGTCATTTACATTGTATGAGATGAGGAGAAGCATTGATTGTACATGGTCATTTACATTGCATGAGATGAGGGAAAGCACTGATTCTACATGGTCATTTACATCGTATGAGATGAGGAGAAGCATTGATTCTACATGGTCATTTACATTGTATGAGATGAGGGAAAGCATTGATTCTACGTGGTCATTTACATTGTATGAGATGAGAGGAAGCATTGATTCTACATAGTCATTTACATTGTATGAGATGAGGGAAAGCATTGATTCTACATAGTCATTTACGTTGTATGAGATGAGGAGAAGCATTGATTCTACATGGTCATTTACATTGTATGAGATGAGGAGAGGCATTAATTCTACATGGTCATTTACATTGTATGAGATGAGAGGAAGCATTGATTCTGCATAGTCATTTACATTGTATGAGATGAGGGAAAGCACTGATTCTACATGGTCATTTACATTGCATGAGATGAGGAGAAGCATTGATTCTGCATGGTCATTTACATTGTATGAGATGTGAGGCTGATGGTCATTTACGTTGTATGAGATGAGGAGAAGCATTGATTCTACATGGTCATTTACATTGTATAAGATGAGGGAAGCATTGATTCTACATGGTCATTTACATTGTATAAGATGAGGGAAAGCATTGATTCTACATGGTCATTTACATTGTATGAGATGAGGGAAAGCATTGATTCTACATAGTCATTTACATTGTATGAGATGAGGGAAAGCACTGATTCTACATGGTCATTTACATCGTATGAGATGAGGAAAGGCATTGATTCTACATAGTCATTTACATTGTATGAGATGAGGGAAGCACTGATTCTACATGGTCATTTACATTGTATGAGATGAGGGGAAGCATTGATTCTACATAGTCATTTACATTGTATGAGATGAGTGAAAGCATTGATTCTACATAGTCATTTACATTGCATGAGATGAGGGAAAGCATTGATTTTACATGGTCATTTACATTGCATGAGATGAGAGGAAGCATTGATTCTACATAGTCATTTACATTGTATGAGATGAGGGAAGCACTGATTCTACATGGTCATTTACATTGTATGAGATGAGGGAAGCACTGATTCTACATGGTCATTTACATTGTATGAGATGAGGGGAAGCATTGATTCTACATAGTTATTTACATTGTATGAGATGAGGGAAAGCATTGATTCTACATAGTCATTTACATTGCATGAGATGAGGGAAAGCATTGATTCTACATGGTCATTTACATTGTATGAGATGAGAGGAAGCATGGACTCATTTACATTGTATGAGATGAGGAGAGGCATTAATTCTACATGGTCATTTACATTGTATGAGATGAGGGAAAGCATTGATTCTACATAGTCATTTACATTGCATGGGATGAGGGAAAGCATTGATTCTACATGGTCATTTACATTGTATGAGATGAGGAGAAGTATTAATTCTTGTCTGAAGCATTTATTCTCAGAGAGTGTGAATACATACAGAAGCAATGGAATTGAAACCGACCAAATGTAAGTCAAAGGTCTAGGTACACACAAACTGATTTCAGTCTGAGACAGACTGACAGATGTTACAGGAGAAACTGAAGGGCCAAAGTTTACTTTCACAGGGTTTTGATTCAGGGCTATTTTAATGGTCATGCTGACCCTTTCTCTCACATCATGAAGGATATTTTCACCTTGAGGACAGCTTTTTAAAGGGTACCAGGGTTCAGGACAGTTCTACCCCCCCCCCCCCCCCCCCCCTCCCCAACCCCTGCCACCCACTTTCTTCCAACCTTCTTTTGTCCAACTTAACATACACCTTTAAAAAGCTGAGCTGGAAGTAAATTTTCAATTCCATATCCATTTTTTTTTCTTTTTCTTCTGTATACTCTCACACAGACAGACAGATAAACAGACAGATGGACAGACATGCACACACGGACAGACATGCTTGCATGGATGCATGCACGCACACAGGCACATGTGCATGCACGTGGAGTATGAGAGTAAGAGAATGGAACAAAAGAACTAATTTGATAAGTAGAGCATTCTTATTGTGTTGAAAAACTGGTAATAGTATAACTACATAACAGGAAAAGCTGACTTAACAGTATTGTAATTAACTGAATAAACTCTGCATGGTCATTAGCTTCTTCATGTCAAGTTTGAGCTGGTCTTGGGAAGTTTTGAGACCCTTTGTCAGCATGAAGGTTCCTTAATTAAATCACTCACTTTACATGGACTGTAAGTTCGCAACAGTACAGAAACAGCATCTCATAGCCTGTCTCTTGTCGTCTGAAAGTGCAGTGACTTGAACTTCTTTACCTTCACTGCAGAAGAATCTGATTCCTTGACTTCATTTGACTCCTAAGTGCTGGTGGAGTGTGCACGCAGTGTCAAGAGAACAAATCCTTTTTTTTAAGACGAAGCATGAAGCTTTATTTAGAAGAAGCCATCTCAATGGGTGCATACTTGGACAATGGCCTAACAGTTCAGTTAAATATGTCGGTGTACAAGTTCTTTGGCTTTGTGAACTACAGGCTGTAGATCTGTTGTGTGTTACCGGCTTGGGAGGCACTAAAGGAACTTTCAAACTTCTACTGCCTCTTTACATAAGGAAACAGTGTTTGACAGAAGCTTTGATGATGATAAAGGGGAAAGACATGCACATATAGAGGGTGAAAGTGACACAGTCCAAAAGTGTTCAGAGGGTATTTTTGAGTTATAAACTGTGAAATACACAAATCTGTATGTGAATCAGGAGCCTTGCTTTCGTTTAGATTGGTTCAGCGTGAGGAATGATCTGATGATGAATGGGCATACATCTAGCTTGATAGAAGGAAAATGTTAACTTGTGACCACAGACATACTTTGTGCTTATACATACATATATATATATATATATATATATATATATATATATATATATATATTATTTTTTTTTTTTTTTTTTTTTTTTTTTTTTTTTTTTTTTAATTATCAAAATGTTTAGTAAACAAAAACAAAAAAGCAAAACAAAATAAGAAAAGGGCAGGTGTACTGATTGCTGACATTGTCTCCTGTGTCAGACTCAGCACCGTCATATGCCACAGTGCAGGTGTTATACTGATTGCCGACATTGTCCCCTGTGTCACAGTCAGATGGTCATATGCCACAGTGCAGGTGTTATACTGATTGTCGACATTGTCCCTGTTTTAGAGTCAGCATGGTCATGTGTGAGAGTGCAGGTGTTATACTGATTGCCGACATTGTCCTCTGTTTCAGAGTCAGCATGATCTTGTTCCACAGTGCAGGTGTTATACTGATTGCCGACATTGTCCCCTGTTTCAGAGTCAGCATGATCATGTTCCACAGTGCAGGTGTTATACTGATTGGCAACATTGTCCCTGTTTCAGAGTCAGCATGGTCATGTGTGAGAGTGCAGGTGTTATACTGATTGCCGACATTGTCCCCTGTTTCAGAGTCAGCATGGTCATGTGTGAGAGTGCAGGTGTTATACTGATTGCCGACATTGTCCCCTGTTTCAGAGTCAGCATGGTCATGTGTGAGAGTGCAGGTGTTATACTGATTGCCGACATTGTCCCCTGTTTCAGAGTCAGCATGGTCATGTGTGAGAGTGCAGGTGTTATACTGATTGCCGACATTGTCCCCTGTTTCAGAGTCAGCATGGTCATGTGCCACAGTGCAGGTGCTTGGGTTGGATACAATCTGGCAGCACAGACAGACAGAGTGAAGTCCCTTTGTTTATTCAACCCCGTTGGAGGAAGACCTCATAGGTGTGTATAATAGATATTCTCTTTCCATTTACAAAAAATTGTTGGTATACAAGAGATGGGATGGTATTAGTGGAGGTGAAATGAGAACAGATGCATGATATAATAGAAGCCTGTTTGTAAATGATGTGTTGGGAGCAAAGTGTGTGTGTGGTGGTTAATGACTGGTGGAGGGCCATACTTAAATCTGTGGTGCTTGCCCTAGCTTGGTGGTTTCTTTTTTTATCTTGACTGAATATTGAAAATAAGACATTTACTTGTTTGGAGAGTTTCTGTGTGTGTGTGTGTGTGTGTGTGTGTGTGTGTGTGTGTGTGTGTGTGTGTGTGTGTGTGTGTGTGTGTGTGTGTGCGCATTTGTGTGTGTGTGAACATCTTCGTCAGTCAATGTACCGAAATGTTTTGCAAACAAGGCAGAGACTTTTTCTGTATAGTGTTCTCCTGCACCAGTTCTGGTGACTGCCCTTTAGCTTGTCAAGACAGAAGCTCAGTATCAGAGGTTGAAGTTCAAACTGAAGTCAGTGCTTGGGCTATGAAAACATGAGACGTGCTGTGCACCAACTGGTTAAGTTAGTCATGAAACTAACCAGCACTCACCCACTTCCATAACCCAGGACATCAGCTCAACTGGGGTTTGCTACCACATCTTATGGTGGCCAGAACATGACGGATTTCTCTGCACGGCAGTTCTCTTCGTCATCTAGGATCATGCCTGAAACAAAGTGAATGCCTGTGATGGGAAGGTCAGACTGATTGCCATGGAAATGGCAGAAGAGAAAGAGAATCTGGCAAACTGCTCTGGAACTTGGGATAAGCAGATCAGTGCTGAGGAAACAGTGCAGACAGTAAACAGAACTGTTCCTCCTTCACGAGAGATGGAACAAGAGTTGTAACTGGGAAACCAGTGCAGTGCAACAGAAGCAGACAGCTCAGCTGAAGAAGAAAGCAAGCCTCAGTCTGATCACAGAAAGAACCATCAGTGATGCCATTCTCGATCTGTTCATCTCAGACCGAGAAGAATCAGACTTCTTGGGATTTTTTGCTGTTGATTATTTCTGCTTTATTAACCATCATCCTCTCCCTTCACCTCCTCCTCCTCCTCATTACTGTGATACACTGTACTGATTGGTTTACCTGCATTGTGTTGATGATGTTTTCAGAACAGTGACTGCCTGCACTGTGTTGATGTGTTATGTTCAGTACACTGACTGCCTGCACTGTGTTGATGTGTTATGTTCAGAACACTGACTGCCTGCACTGTGTTGATGTGTTATGTTCAGAACACTGACTGCCTGCACCGTGTTGTTGTGTTATGTTCAGAACACTGCCTGCCTGCACTGTGTTGATGTGTTCAGAACACTGACTGCCTGCACTGTGTTGATGTGTTATGTTCAGAACACTGACTGCCTGCACCGTGTTGATGTGTTATGTTCAGAACACTGCTTGCCTGCACTGTGTTGAGTGTTCAGAACACTGACTGCCTGCACTGTGTTGATGTGTTATGTTCAGAATAGTGACTGCCTGCACTGTGTTGATGTGTTTTCTGTTCAGAACAGTGACTGCCTGCATTTGTGTTGATGTGTTTAGTTCAGAACACTGACTGCCTGCACTGTGTTGATGTGTTATGTTCAGAACACTGACTGCCTGCATTGTGTTGATGTGTTATGTTCAGAACACTGACTGCCTGCACTGTGTTGATGTGTTCAGACCTGACTGCCTGCACTGTGTTGATGTGTTATGTTCAGAACACGGATGCCTGCATTGTGTTATGTGTTTAGAACAGTGACTGCCTGCACTGTGTTGATGTGTTCAGAACAGTGATGCCCGCACTGTGTTGATGTGTTCAGAAACCCGTGACTGCATGCACTGTGTTGATGTGTTCAGAACACTGTGCCTGCATTGTGTTGTGTGTTCAGGAACCATGACTGCCCGCACTGTGTTGATGTGTTCAGAACACGATGCCTGCCACCGTGTTGATGTGTTATGTTCAGAACACTGCCGCATGCACTGTGTTGAGTGTTCAGAACAGTGACTGCCTGCACTGTGTTGATGTGTTCAGAACACTGACTGCCTGCACTGTGTTGATGTGTTCAGAACACTGCCTGCCTGCACCGTGTTGATGTGTTTTTGCTCAGAACACTGATTGCCTGCATTGTGTTGATGTGTTTTATGTTCGGAACGCTGACTGCCTGTACTGTGTTGATGTGTTTTCTGTTTAGAACACTGGGCTGCCTGTACTGTGTTGATGTGTTATGTTCAGAACACTGACTGCCTGCACTGTGTTGATGTGTTCAGAACAGTGACTGCCTGCACTGTGTTGATGTGTTTTCTGTTCAGAACAGTGACTGCCTGTACTGTGTTGATGTGTTTTCTGTTAAGAACACTGATTGCAGGAGGAACACTGATTGCCTGCACTGTTGTTGATATGTTTTATGTTAAGAACGCTGATTGCCTGCACTGTGTTGATGTGTTCAGAACAGTGACTGCCTGCACTGTGTTGATTTTGTTCAGAACACTGACTGCCTGCACTGTGTTGATGGTTCGAACACTGACTGCCTGCACCGTGTTGATTTGTTATGTTCAGAACAGTGACTGCCTGCACTGTGTTGATGTGTTCAGAACACTGACTGTCTGTACTGTGTTGATGTGTTCAGAACACTGACTGCCTGCACTGTGTTGATGTGTTCGAACAGTGACTGCCTGCACCGTGTTGATGTGTTCAGAACACTGACTGCCTGCACCGTGTTGATGTGTTAAGAACACGACTGCCTGCACCGTGTTGATGTGTTATGTTCAGAACACTGACTGCCTGCACTGTGTTAATGTGTTATGTTCAAAACAGTGACTGCCTGCACTGTGTTGATGTGTTATGTTCAGAACAGTGACTGCCTGTACTGTGTTGATGTGTTATGTTCAGAACACTGACTGCCTGTACTGTGTTGATGTGTTATGTTCAGAACACTGACTGCCTGCACCGTGTTGAATGTGTTATGTTCAGAACACTGACTGCCTGCACTGTGTTGATGTGTTCAGAACACTGACTGCCTGCACTGTGTTGATGTGTTATGTTCAGAACACTGACTGCCTGTACTATGTTGATGTGTTATGTTCAGAACACTGACTGCCTGTACTGTGTTGATGTGTTCAGAACACTGACTGCCTGCACTGTGTTGATGTGTTCAGAACATGGACTGCCTGCACTGTGTTGATGTGTTATGTTGAGAACAGTGACTGCCTGCACTGTGTTGATGTGTTCAGAACACTGACTGCCTGCACTGTGTTGATGTGTTCAGAACAGTGGACTGCCTGCATTGTGTTGATGTGTTCAGAACACTGACTGCCTGCACTGTGTTTATGTGTTATGTTCAGAACAGTGACTGCCTGCACTGTGTTGATGTGTTCAGAACAGTGACTGCCTGCACTGTGTTGATGTGTTATATTCAGAACAGTGACTGCCTGCACTGTGTTGATGTGTTCAGAACACTGACTGCCTGCACTGTGTTGATGTGTTTTCTGTTCAGAACACTGACTGCCTACTGCCTGCACTGTGTTGATGTGTTATGTTCAGAACACTGACTGCCTGCACTGTGTTGATGTGTTATGTTCTGAACACTGACTGCCTACTGCCTGCACTGTGTTAATGTGTTATGTTCAGAACACTGCCTGCCTACTGCCTGCACAGTGTTGATGTGTTATGTTCTGAACACTGACTGCCTACTGCCTGCACTGTGTTAATGTGTTATGTTCAGAACACTGACTGCCTACTGCCTGCACTGTGTTGATGTGTTATGTTCTGAACACTGACTGCCTGCACTGTGTTGATGTGTTCAGAACACTGACTGCCTGCCTGTGTTGATGTGTTCAGAACAGTTACTGCTGCACTGTGTTGATGTGTTCAAAAACACTGACTGCCTGCACTGTGTTGATGTGTTCAGAACACTGACTGCCTGCACTGTGTTGATGTGTTATGTTCAGAACACTGACTGCCTGCGCTGTGTTGATGTGTTATGTTCAGAACACTGCCTGCCTGCACTGTGTTGATGTGTTCAGAACAGTGACTGCCTGCACTGTGTTGATGTGTTCAGAAACGACTGCCTGCACTGTGTTGATTGTTATGTTCAGAACACTGACTGCCTGCACTGTGTTGATGTGTTATGTTCAGAACACTGACTGCCTGCACTGTGTTGATGCGTTATGTCAGAACACTGCCTGCTAGGTGTTGATGTGTTATGTTCAGAACACTGACTGCCTGCACTGTGTTGATGTGTTATGTTCAGAACACTGCCTGCTGCACTGTGTTGATGTGTTCTAGAACAGTGACTGCCTGCACTGTGTTGATGTGTTCAGAACAGTGACTGCCTGCACTGTGTTGATGTGTTCAGAACAGTGACTGCCTGCACTGTGTGATGTGTTCAGAACACTGCCTGCCTGCACTGTGTTGATGTGTTCAGAACACTGACTGCCTGTGCTGTGTTGATGTGTTATGTTCAGAACACTGACTGCCTGCACTGTGTTGATGTGTTCAGAACAGTGACTGCCTGCACTGTGTTGATGTGATCAGAACAGTGACTGCCTGCACTGTGTTGATGTGTTCAGAACAGTGACTGCCTGCACTGTGTTGATGTGTTCAGAACAGTGACTGACTGCACTGTGTTGATGTGTTCAGAACATGATGGCCTGCACTGTGTTGATGTGTTCAGAACAGTGACTGCCTGCACTGTGTTGATGTGTTCAGAACACTGATTGCCTGCACTGTGTTGATGTGTTCAGAACAGTGATTGCCTGCACTGTGTTGATGTGTTCAAAACACTGACTGCCTGCACTGTGTTGATGTGTTCAGAACACTGACTGCCTGTACTGTGTTGATGTGTTATGTTCAGAACGTGACTGCCTGCACTGTGTTGATGTGTTCAGAACACTGATTGCCTGCACTGTGTTGATGTGTCAGAACAGTGATTGCCTGCACTGTGTTGATGTGTTCAAACACTGACTGCCATGCACTGTTTTTATGTGTTCAGAACACTGACTGCCTGCACTGTGTTGATATGTTTCCTGTTCAGAACATGATTGCTACACTGTTGATGTGTTCAGACACTGAGACCCCAGTTTGCAATACATTTTATGGCTGGCTGCTACGCATCGAACGACTGCATTTCTTCGTAATGCCTCTGCTGGATATGTCTACAATATAATAGGTAAGTTGGAATTTTAAGTGGAATCATTGCTAGTTGCAGCCTCCCATGAGACTTTTTCAGGAAATGTTGTTTTTTTCTCGTTAATCTACACCAAAGTTACCTTCATTCCATATTTGTGCCAGTTCTGAAGGTCATTTGTAGGTTGCTACAGAGAGGATCTGTGGAGCTTCACAGTTGTCCAGAGATGGGTCACTTAATTCACAGTGGGAAGGGAGTAGGAAGGGGTGGGAAGGGAATCCAGCTTCTTTTTACAGGTCTACAGTGGCCACAAGTTGTTGGGGAGAGGGTTGTAGCAGCATTCATGTCAATGAATGGTCCTTTCATTCTTGCGCAATATCCTTTTTAGTGCTCCAATATCCTGTCTGGTCGTTTCAAAAGCATGTGTATTCCATATAATAACTTTGAAGAGACTTTTAGACATTCGAAGAAAAAAAAAGGTGAAAAAGAAAAGTAAATGGTGATGTGTTGCAGTTCACCATCTTGCAGTTGATTTCTGGGAATTGATACAAGATGCACTCCCCAACTGATCCCAAATGTGTCCACAAAATGCAGTCATGCACAGTCTTTGTCTGTACCACTTACTGATTCCATGCTTTATATTAAATAGATTTTGGCGAAGCTACCTGACATATTCTGAAATGAGTGGGATTTTATTTTGGCATTTTCAGCACAGATGTAAATTTGATTTCAAAATGATTGATTCTGAGACAGAAGTTCAACAGAATACTCTCTCTTAATCAGAAGGC